>CM070875.1:153664702-153937202 GCA_036365515.1 Torymus aiolomorphi
TTGAAAATAATGAAATAAAAAAACTGAGTCAAAATTGAGTTTAGCATGGAGAATTACTATATGGGAGCGTCCAGCAGAAACGGGCCACCGAGCGCGCGCGGTGCCTTTTTTCGCGTAAAAGGCGCTCTGTTTAACTCGCTCATAATTGTATGCTGCGTCTTTGAAAAAAAGCCAAGGACCTATATCGATAGATTTTTTTCTGCTCTTTCCAATTGCGCGATTGTTTTTATTGCGAACCGCGTTCTTCCGGACGAAAACTCGAGTTGAATATTGAAAGTCATTTTTCTCAAAGTATATCATATCTTCTTTTCAAAATAAACTATACCATTGGAAAGTGCAACTCTTAAGCTTCAAAACCCTATCTTGGAGAAGTTGGAGAAATAAAGGGTTTAAAAGTAACAACATGTAAAAGGCACGTTTAAGTGCACGCTCTATTCAATTCGCTAATAATCGTGTACCAAGTCTCTGAAAAAAGAACTAAGGACATATATTGATAGATTTTTTCCTGCTCTTTCCAATGGTGCTATTATTTTTATTCCGAAATGCTTCCTTCTAGTTGAAAATTCCATTTGAATGTTTAAACTCTATTTTTTCAATAAAATATCAGTCTTTTCTTCAAAATGAATTATATTCTTCAAAAGTACAAGTCTTAAACTATAAAATATTATATTCGGAATAAAAATAATATCACCATTGGAAAGAGCAGGAAAAAATCTATCGATATATGTGCTTAGTTCTTTTTTCAGAGACTTGGTACACGATTATTAGCGAATTGAATAGAGCGTGCACTTAAACGTGCCGTACGCACGGGCGCGAGGAGCTCGCGCGGATCCTCGACGCTGTCTTTTTCATGTTGTTACTTTTAAACCCTTTATTTCTCCAACTTCTCCAAGATAGAGTTTTGAAGTTTAAGAGTTGTACTTTCCAATGGTGTAGTTTATTTTGAAAAAAAACATGATATACTTTGAGAAAAATGGCTTTCAATATTCAACTCGAGTTTTCGTCCGGAAGAAAGCGTTTTGCAATAAAAACAATGGCACCATTGGAAAGAGCAGAAAAAAATCTATCAATATATGTCCTAGGTTTTTTCTTCAAAGACGCAGCATATGTTTATGAACGAGTTAAACAGAGCGCCTTTTACGCGAAAGAAGGCACTGCGCGCGCTCGGTGGCCCGTTTCTGCTGGACGCTCCCATATATGGAGACTCAAATTGTATTGATGATAGTCATTCCCAGAATTTTTTTTATCACCACCCAATTTTGGAATATACTACTACTGGACGTATTCCATCAGTCTTCATAGAGGAAGAAAATAGGATTAAAAATAAAAAATATTATGGCATATGGTGTAACAGGCCTTTCCAAATGCATGGAAGATAGCCACTTCAATCGTCGTAGTAGTGTTAAAACTACCAGGTTCAGACAAGGTTTATCGAATACTCCCTTTTGTCTAATTTCAACTTTGGCCACACCAGAACCAGAGTTAACGAAACTGCACCAGTGTATATATATATATATAAATATGAAATTCTGGAAGTTTGAGGATTATATTCAGCACCCGCTTGGAAGTTTGAGGGGTTATGGGAAGTTTGAGGAGCCTCCTCAAACTTCCAATCTATATATTCAGCATCCGAGCGGAAGTTTGAGGGGTTTTCTAGAGTCTATTTGTCTAGAGTCGGTAACCTGAGGGTTATTATTTCTTTAGCCACTCTGACCGACCGGGGTTGAGCTCCTCAAACTTACTAGCCTAATATATATATATATATATATATATATATATATATATATTCAATATACGCATTAGTCCGTATACAATCATCATTTACAGGTTATATACAATCATCATTTAGAAGTTATCAAGGAGCTATATCAAGAGTTTTTACATCATTGAAATTCGATTTTGAATTGACTTACATATATATATATATAGCCGGTTCTCAGTCATATCACAGATGAAAAATTTTTTTTTTGCTTAAACTTTTTTTACGTATTCCCCACTATGTTTTGAACTACCCTGAATTTTTTCAGATTTTTTTTACAATTATTTTCGGAGCTAAAAATCATCAAAGTTGCACATTTCATGAATTTTCATGATTTTTAGCATTTCTCAAACTCATTTTACTCATAATAGAAACATTCTACAAAAAAATCATCAGAGGACTTTTTTGTCATAAAAAATCTATATTTTGTGAAAATCCAGGTTACATAAGTCCAGCGATACTTTATCAATTTCATTATACCATCTAATGTTAAAAAGTGAAATTTCATAAGGTGCGCTCATCGACTCAGCTTCAAAAAAAATCTGGAAGTGTAGCTGGAACATGTACAAATATCATCCTATTTGTGTTGGAATGGCCCAAACACTCATTTTTTAATAAAAAATTATAATATCATCAATTTCATGAAAAATGTGATTTTTATGCATAAGCCAAATGTTCACATTATGACTTTATTCTTCCAGCAATACTTTTAGTATTATTATTGCTTTATGTTGTTAAAAAAACATTACTAATATTGCAAGAAAACATGAATATAATTTTTATTATATTTGATTTATTAAAAAATGTCGATGTCAACAACAAAGGTTTTATTAAATATTATTAAATATCAAGCAGTTCCTCCGACAGTTTAATAAAAAATAAATCATATAATTTCAAGATATTTTATAATATTAACTAAATCAAAATTATTTACTCATAAAATATATATATAATTTAAGCTATGTCGTATAAAATTGATCAAGTCGTTCCATAAAACAGTTACAATGCAGTGTAAATATTGTAAAATCTTTATTTATGCATTAAATGGGTTACATAACGTACTTCTTGGCCAATTTTATTAAGCATGTCTATTTATAATATTGTTATGTGTTCGTCTACCATCATCTAACATAAGAACAAAAGCGTTGCCAAGCGACTAGTTTGTTGTTCTCGATTCGTGTTAGTTAGTTAATTCGAGACGTTGTTATTGATAACATGTTTTATTGTTTGTGTTTATGATTTTAAATAAAGTTATATGTTATTCTTTTGTAATTATGGTTATTATTGGTTATCGTATGTGTGTGTGAGTGTAACATTTTGGGGGTTCGTCCGAAATTTTGGGGACGAAATGGGTGGATTTGAAAAATCAGCCAAGGGAAAACGACGCATGCACCGCTGCGTGTGCCCTTCCGATCGAAGACGGGAGCACGGGCTGCTGCCGAAGTTTCTGCTGCCGAAACTGCTGCGGCTAATACTACCGGCACCGATTTATGGCATGCGCTTGGCGGCTGGTGGCGCATGCTTGGGGACTGATACACGTATGATGACCGATGACTTATTGACGCTGACATCTCAGCGACGGTCGGTGTACTCCAGCCTACTCTTCTTCATGAAACGCTCTTGGAGCTTTAAAATTAAACCAGATGACCCTACATTCTAATACAAAAACAACACCAACAACCTCCGTAGTCTACACGAGTAACAAGAACACACAGCGTATTAGGTTAGATGATAATTCATTTGGAAACACGAGATCCCTTGTTGAAAATTCGGTAACACCAATCGATTTAAGGTTAGGTTATAACGTAAAATCTGATATTTATGATAACCAACTGGTAGTGCGTCGCCTTTGTCTGAGTATTTAAATCAGTTCAACTTAATTGCAATTGTGTATACGTATATATGCTTTCTCTTTAAGTTCACACCGATCAGGGTCGTAACTTTGACTCTAAACTAGTTAAAAATGGTCCAACCTGCTAGGAATTCGAAAAACTAGGGCCACACCATTACACATGTAACCGAATGATCAGGTAGAAAGACAATAAGACGATACTCGAATACTTATCTAAATATATATCAGATAACCAAGAAGATTGGGATCGTTTGATTTCCTTGTGTATTTTTAGTTTACAGATCATCAGTACACTCAATAATTGAGACCACTCCAGCGGAGATGTATACCGGGACTGATTTGAGACTTCCTCTGGATTTTATTCGAAGATATCCTACCGAAGGAGAAGAATATTCATATTATGGAAGCTATGTTCGGAAACTGTCTGTTAAGAAGATCAATGATGTCGTTTTCTGCATCCAGAAGACACCAAAACACAAAAAGAAGATCATTCAATTTGATCAATGAAGATACGATAGGTAATTTCTTCTGCTTTGCTCACGGTTATTTTGAACCGTGGTTTTTCCCGTGAGACACAGGGCAAATGCCAAAATGCCAGAGCAGGGACAGAGGTGTGGTACCACGGCATGCCAACTCCCCACTTGTGTTCAAGAATTACCAATAAGACTCTAGCCACCGATAATGACATGAAGATACCCGGATGAGTCAAGGATTAACCCGTTTAAAAGTAGACAGTTTTCAAAAAGATTTAAAGATGATTTCAAGATGTTTTCAAGAATTCAAGATGGACCAATTCAAGAGACGGGCCCTTTGGCCGTGTGCGAAGGATCAGCCCGCTTGAAGATGATGCCATTTTGATTCGGCTTTGGAAGAGGAGAACTATTCTTCGACAGACGGGCTCTTTGGCCGTGTGCGAAGGATCAGCTCGCTTGAAGAAGACGTCTTCTCTTTCATTTTATCTTAAGATTGTCGGGACGACAATCTAAAAGGATGGAGAATAATGACACGATGATACCCAAAAATGACGATTCTATTTTCTAAGAGACGGGTCCTCTGACCAGATAAGTCAAGGATCAACCCGCTTAAAAATACATGATTTCAGAATGATTTCAAGATGATATCAAAATGATTTAAAGAATTCAAGATGGACTAATTCTGATTATCGGGACGACAATCTGAAAGAAGGGGGAATAATGTTGTGTGTTCGTCTACCATCATCTAACATAAGAACAAAAGCGTTGCCAAGCGACTTGTTTGTTGTACTCGATTCGAGTTAGTTGATTCGTGACGTTGTTATTGATAACATGTTTTATTGTGTGTGTTTATGATTTTAAATAAAGTTATATGTTATTCTTTTGTAATTATGGTTATTATTAGTTATTGTATATGTGTGTGAGTGTAACAATATGTCACTTCACACAGTCATAACCAAATATTCTTGTTTTATGCAGGTACAAATTTATGTGTAGAAATCGAAGGCCTCCAGTATTGAAAGTTAAAACATAATTACTTTATAAAAAATCAATTATTTTTTATCTCAAATCATACATTTGTTTTAATCTTGTTTTAATTACAACACTAACCATTTGGCGTCTAGGGAGCAAGGTTCAGTGTTATAAGGGCCGATAAATAAATGTATTATATTGAATTAAATATTCTTCAAATTGGACTGCCAAAAAGAAGCGAAGTAAAATAATAAATCTTGCTCCCAAGATAGCAATTGATTTTATTAAAATTGTACCAAGATTATTGACAAAAACTACGATTTCCTTTTCCAAATAAGGTAATATAAAATAAATCTATTTTGGTTACATATCATGTAATTTAATAAGTAACATTGAACATTCATTTAGATTCAGGCAGAAAAGTAACGTGCAACCATTAAATATGTTTCAGATAAAAAATAACTTGATTCATGATCCAGATCTGATACACACTCCTAGATAGTAGAAAATCATAATTGTTAATTACCTGTAAGTACTGCTAAAGTTCAGTTTAACTTTGTAATAAGTTTTTTCTCATGCCATGAGAACCCTTCTGCTTTTTCTAACCTAGAATAAATAAAAAAGATTTCACAAAGTATCAACTTAATATGAAAATTAAAAATTATTCATATATTATATGATAAAAGAAACTTATCTGAGAATTGCAGTAGTAGAGTACAGTAAGCTTTCCTCTTGTTGTTACTTTCCTACATGTAACAGCTGACATGCAGTTCACATCTACACATAGTTGCAGCCTATCGTTCCGTTCTCATAGTCTATGGTCGCAGCTTCGTAGTGTCGCAATCACTATCATCTCTCACGGTTTGCTTTTTGATCTATGACTGATGAAAACTGAACTTAAATGTAATTCATTTTTGCAAGATAAGGTATAATACAATGCATTCTGCTCAAGCGTAAATAACTACAGCCTGCCAATTTAACATCTGTGTATTTAATTTAGCAGTTAGTTCAAAATCATATATATATTGAATAGCAAGAAGAGATTAAATGCAAGTTATGAACTTATGATGCATCTTTCAAAATTAATTGAGTAAATTATAATTTTAATTTCATTTTTTAATCAAAACTATGAATTTGAAAATTTATAGTTTTCATTTAATTCTACTATGTTACGTATTTTCAAAATATTATATTAAAGTACTGTAGTATATTTTATTTTCTAAATAAAAAAATATGACAATTTTCTAAAATCCAAGAGTTGTCCGCACTTGATATACAAATTTTGAAGTGATTCCCAAAATTTCAGCTATGTTGGTTAATTCTTTACAGAGAAAACTTTGAAAAACTAGTTCTGTTACTCCGGCATCCTGTTAACTCTACTTCTATTTTGATAACGATTATTCAGTTTTCTAATATTTTTATTGTACACAGAGTCTGGAGTGTACGCAAAATCAACATTTTTATAATTTCCATGATTTTTTAGCCAATCGTATAAAGCTGTTGGTGTTAGGATTTGTTGAGTTGCAGGTAGCTTAAGGCTTGCTTTAGCTGCAGCTCTTTTAACAGAACCACCGACTCCATCACATGCACCTTTACCATGTACTGTTGGGAAGAAATGCCAATCTGCTGGTATTCCAAAGTCAGCTTCATGATAATAAAGATTCAAAATATTTTTAAAATTTTTGAATTGCTGTGGTGCTCCATCGCTAAAATAATGGATTTTTTCCAAGTCTTCAAAATTTTCTCTTAGATAGGAGATCAATAATTGTTGGTATGTATATACTGCTGTGGTATCATGACTTAAATTGTTAGAAATAATAACGAATCCTTTACTTGCTAATGTGGTCTGCTTCATGTTATAAATATACGTAACAAATACAGTTGCCTGGTCGTTATTCCAGTGAAATCCTGGTGGAGCATTTTGTGCGATGAAAGCATAACTTTCAGCAAAATCTAGACAGACAATACATTCATTTTCTGGCAATTCATTTTTTAACCATCGAAAATACTCGGATTGTTGATTTGAAATAAAGGCATGTGTAAGTAATTACTGTATCTTATAACAAAATGATGGGATAAAGTAATTTATGTCTTCAACAATATTTGTTAATGTTGACCTGGGAGTTGAGACCCATTGTGCATAATTTATTTCTTCTGTTTTATCTTCAAAAGTCTTCATCAAATAAGACTCCAGATGTTCAATTCCAGGACATTTGTTACATTCATTAAAATAACACTTCTCTAATGCTGTACTTGTATTCTCTTTGCAAATTATAAAATTTAAAATATCCTTATAATTCTTAAAGTTATAAGTACAGTTTTTTGTCAGTTTTTCTAAATCACAACCTACAATTAATTATTTTAAAATTAGTACTAGAAAAAATATTTGTTTATTTTAAAAATAATATGAAAATATACCTGATATTATTAATTTTACGTTTTGATGAATTGAACAAACACATACTGAATGTGTGCCACTACTACCAGCTAAGATACAATATTTTGGTTTAAATTTTGCAAACGTTGAAAATCCTACAGAAGTATCTAACTGACATTGTTCACAAAATAATTTGTATAATTCTTTAACGTACAAAGCAGGAGACGCTTTTGTTCATAAATAACATTTCCTTCTGAATTCTTATACTTAATAGAGTCTTTTTTCCGGGTAAGATATAAGTATTATCTTCACTTTTATAGAAGTCAAAAATTACTTGTTTTGTTGTATCACAGATAGGATGCCCTGAAATTATTTCAACGGTTATCTTTTTCCCTTATAAATATTAGACAAATTTTTTTGTTTTTGCGTTTAACTTAGCAAGTATTATAAAATTGGTTTAGATGAATTTGTACATTAGTGAATTTTTTTTGTAATTTTTCACTAAACTTATTTAAAAGTTAGAAATTTTTGCTTGAATAATAAATCATTAAAACATAAAACATACCTTTTTTAATAGATGGCTTGGATAAGGGTCCTGCTTCGTTTTGCAATTTTTTGGAAGTTGGATCATATAGTCTGATGCATTAAAATGTTTTTTAATTTCAGTGTAGGACCAACTTAGTGAAATTAATGTTAATATTTGTACTTTTTCTATTTTTGATGCTTCTTTATCATGATATTTTTTTTCAAATTTTCCATTAAATCTAAGAAAAGTTTTAAATTTTCTAAAGGAATCTACATCGCTCTGCTAGTCTAAAAAAAGTTCCTGTGCTAAAGTCTGCATGTCTAATGGACTTTCCGATGACTGTATTAAAGTCTGACCTAGATTAGAAAAATTTGGCGAATATTATATAAATGTTTAACAAATTAAAAAATATGTTTTATAGATAGAATTACTTTCAGATGACTCCTCAGATGAAACACAAACTGTATACATTTTTTTTGGACAGGCCTTACAAACTTTATCCTGAGTTGTCAATTTAGGTTCGCAATTATATCTCAGATTGAATTTGTTTACAATTTCTTGAGATATATTGCGTAATGACTTTGTTGAGCAAATATCTTCGGAGACAAATGGCTTTCTGCATCTATTATAACTCACTGTACGTCGTTTCTTTGCAACATGCTCTATTTCGTCATGATTACTTGACATTTCTTGATCACTTGACATTATAAAAACTAAGTAATATTTCAAATGAATAATTAAAAATATTCAGTCAACTTCTGAAACGAAATTTTGAAATAATATAACTATATGCGTCGGTAATTAACCGTAATAAGGCTTGAGTTTCTTTTGTGACGACAATCTTTCAAATTTAATAAACACTAGGTAGATTTACAATCGATTGACGATTTAATGACCAAGATTATCGATTAATCGATTTATCAATCAGATACAGTCTACAATATCATGTAAGAGAGAATCCACATTGCATGCCTATACCGTATGAGCATGCCGAATGCTGTTCGAAAAAAATTTGTTGTCCGAAATCTACAGAATTTATAATCATAGGTTTACCGCATAGGTTAAATTTATAACCGTAGGTCAGTTCAGCTTTAACCTATGGTTATAAATTCTGTAGATTTCGGACAACAAATTTTTCAATATAAATATGATTTTGAACTGAATGCTAAATTAAATACACAGATGTTAAATTGGCAGGCTGTAGTTATTTACGCTTGAGCAGAATGCATTGTATTATACCTTTTCTTGCAAAAATGAATTACATTTAAGTTCAGTTTTCATCAGTCATAGATCAAAAAGTAAACCATGGAAGATGATTGTGATCGCGACACTACGAAGCTGCGACCATAGACTATGAGAACGGAACGATAGGGTGCAACTATGTGTAGATGTGAACTGCATGTCAGCTGTTACATGTAGGGAAGTAACAACAAGAGGAAAGCTTACTGTACTCTACTGCTACCATTCTCAGATAAGTTTCTTTTATCATATAATATATGAATAATTTTTAATTTTCATATTAAGTTGATACTTTGTGAAATCTTTTTTACTTATTCTAGGTTAGAAAAAGCTGAAGGGTTCTCATGGCATGAGAAAGAACTTATTACAAAGTTAAACTGAACTTTAGCAGTACTTGCAGGTAATTAACAATTATGATTTTCTACTATCTAGGAGTGTATATCAGATCTGGATCATGAATTAAGTTATTTTTTATCTGAAATAACATATTTAATGGTTGCACGTTACTTTTCTGCCCGAATGTAAATGAATGTTCAATGTTACTTATTAAATTACATGATATGTAACCAAAATAGATTTATTTTATATTGCCTTATTTGGAAAAGGAAATTGTAGTTTTTGTCAATAATCTTGGTACAATTTTAATAAAATCAATTGCCATCTTGGAAGCAAGATTTATTATTTTACTTCGCTTCTTTGGCAGTCCAATTTGAAGAATATTTAATTCAATATAATACATTTATTTATCGGCCCTTATAACAATGAACCTTGCTCCCTAGACGCCAAATGGTTAGTGTTGTAATTAAAACAAGATTAAAACAAACGTATGATTTGAGATAAAAAATGATTGATTTTTTATAAAGTAATTATGTTTTAACTTGCAATACTTGAGGCCTTCGATTTCTACACCTAAATTTTTACCTGTATAAAATAAGAATATTTGGTTATGACTGTGTGAAGTAACATATTATAAATAGACATGATTGATAAAATTGGCCAAGAAGTACGTTATGTTTTATGGAACGACTTGATCAATTTTATACGACATAGCTTAAATTATATATATATTTTATGAGTAAATAATTTTGATTTAGTTAATATTATAAAATATCTTGAAATTATATGATTTATTTTTTATTAAACTGTCGGAGGAACTGCTTGATATTTAATAATATTTAATAAAACCTTTGTTGTTGACATCGACATTTTTTAATAAATCAAATATAATAAAAATTATATTCATGTTTTCTTGCAATATTAGTAATGTTTTTTTAACAACATAAAGCAATAATAATACTAAAAGTATTGCTGGAAGAATAAAGTCATAATGTGAACATTTGGCTTATGCATAAAAATCACATTTTTCATGAAATTGATGATATTATAATTTTTTATTAAAAAATGAGTGTTTGGGCCATTCCAACACAAATAGGATGATATTTGTACATGTTCCAGCTACACTTCCAGATTTTTTTTGAAGCTGAGTCGATGAGCGCACCTTATGAAATTTCACTTTTTAACATTAAATGGTATAATGAAATTGATAAAGTATCGCTCGACTTATGTAACCTGGATTTTCACAAAATATAGATTTTTTATGACAAAAAAGTCCTCTGATGATTTTTTGTAGAATGTTTCTATTATGAGTAAAATGAGTTTGAAAAATTCTAAAAATCATGATAATTCGTGAAATGTGCAACTTTGATCATTTTTAGCTCCGAAAATAATTGTAAAAAAAATCTGAAAAAATTCAGGGTAGTTCAAAACATAGTGAAGAATACGTAAAAAAGGTTTAACCAAAAAAAAAATTTTCATCTGTGATATGACCGAGAACCGGCCATATATATATATTCAGATATATTTTCAGATAAGTATCAAACTTTTATTGTAAAATAAAAAAAATAATGTTATTAATATAAGTATTGTTACGTTGTGAAATCTTTTTTTTTGCTACAGATTATATCAGAAGAAGGATAATTGACAAGTAGATTATGATTAAATAGTTTGCAATATATAGAAGAGTTCAATTATTATGCATTATGCATTAAGGCCATCAAAAGATTATGTTCAACTCTGTCAAAGAACCTTCTGTAGTAGAAAAAAAAGAAATACTGTTACAGATAATATTCCTCTAGCAGAGCCTCGTTCTACTTTATGGTATTTTAATTATGGATGCTTTACTGGCCCTACGATTTCTAAAGGTAAACTAGCATTATTAAAACTCGGAAATAGTGATATATAAGATTTTCCTAGATTATTATTAAAAGTGCATCATGCTCAAGTATTTTTTATTTTACATTACATTAATTCTTTCAGGTTCAGGCCACATTTCATTTTTTGCTTCAAATACTGCTTGAAAAAGATACTAACATAAAAACACACTAAAAATTGCTGAAGTCCATTGCATATCAACAATGCGTCAAAAATGGATTACCACGTATTTTAATAATAGTGACATTAAGTAGTGACATTAAATGATGGTTCTTTATTTTGAAAAAACAACATTCAAAGATATTAGCAACCTGTTTAGATTGTATTTTCATAAATAACTTTAATGTTGGTAGTTATACTTATAGTTTAAGTTAGATAAAAATTTTATAGTATGTATATTTATGTAGTTATACTTATAGTTTAAGTTAGATAAAATTTTCTCAGATTACCAATAGTGCATCGTGCTCAAGTATTTTGCTTCCTCATAGAGGAAGCTTTGTGATAGTAAAATAAAAGTTTATGAGATAATGTGTTAGAAATGTTATTTAGCAAATTTGGAATCGAAATACACTATTTTTAGAAAATGTCCGTATGGATGTGTGTGTGTGTGTGTGTGTGTGTGTCCGTATACGCTGATATCTCATGATCTACTCAACCGATTTTAACGGGAGAGTGATCATTTTTCTAGATTTTGCTTCCACAATTGGGGTCAATATTCTATTTTTGTAAAATTTAATTTTTTTTTTATAGCCATTTTTTAATTTTCAAAATTTTTTTTTCGATTTTTTTAATATTTAGAACAAATATTGTTTATATATCATGAATTCTCTGTATGTAGGATAAAATTATCTACAATTTAAAAAAAAAAAAGTCGTTAGCTATATTTCGTCATAAGTTATCGACGAAAACGTAATTTTTTGTAAATAGGTTATATTTCGAAATTAAAAAAAGATATTAACATGAATATTTTTTTGGTTATAAAGGATATTAAGTACTATAACTTACTAAATTTTTAGGTTTTTTTATTCATTATTTATTGAGAAAAAAAATAATTTATAAAAAAAAAGTGATTTTTTTTGTCGTTCAATAACTATAGTAAAATTGGCTTAATCACTTTGAAATTCTTTGTAGGGGTAGATTTTGTATACCAATCGAGTGAGTTCTTTGGGCAAAAGGATTGATCCATAAATTTCGAAGATATTTGAGGTTAAAATTTTTTTCAATTTTTTTTTAAATCGTAATTTCTCGAGAACGGCTCTATGTATCTAAATGGGGTGGGTGGTATTCGAAAAAGAATTAAATTACCTATATTTTCTAAAAAAATTAATTCTCTAGCTATCACGGTTCTTTTGTTATTAACAAAAACGTAAAAATTGAAAAATGAAAAAAAATGAGTTTTATATGTTCAACTATTACAAGAATAAAATTGTCTTATTCGCTTCAAAATTCATTGTAGAGGTATATTATTGATAGTTCTCGGATGTGTTCTTTTGGCTAAGTGATTGGTTCTTAAATTTTGAGAGATATTTGACGTTAAAATTTTTCTAAACATTTTTAAAATCTGTTTTTTGAGGATGGTTCTGTGTATCTGAATGGGATGGGTAGCATTTGAAAGGGAATTAAAATATTTATATTTTCTAAAAAGAAAATTTTTTTAGATATCGCGGTTTTGTATTATTAACAAAAATGTAAAACTTGAAAAATTGAAAAATGAAAACAAAAATCTGTTTTTATCAAATTTTTTAAAATACATCCCCTTACATTATAACAGCCTTTCCACATAACGCATTCAATATAACACGTTCAATGTTCAACGTAACACGAAAATAAATTTGTTGTCCGATATCTACCAATTTCATACTCAGTGGTAGTGGTGCAGAATGGGTACATTTCTACCACTGAATATGAATTGGCCATGAAAAAATTACAAGTTAATATTTTCCATAAAATTTTTCCAATTTTTTGTGAAAAATTTATTTTTCGAATTTTAATTTTATATGAAAATATATAATTTCATCTATCTCTTACGAGATGAAAATTACGTAAAGAGTTGTGCATTAATGTGGAATGATCGTTTGACAAAATTTTCTAACTTTAAAGTAATTTTGACAATAACTTTATCGTCATTGATAGTCATAATTTACAATACATAAATATAAAAATTACCGACATTGCTTACATGACGGTCATTTTTACAACAATTTGACAATAACTAATAGATATAATTTACAATCCACGAATACAAAAATGACAGTCATTGAGCTTTGGTGATTGGTCAGAAATGATCATGATGATTGGTCAGAAATGATCATGGTGATTGGTTAGAATCTATATAATCTATAAAAATTTGAATAAATTATGTTGGAGTTTTGTTATTTCTGTCTTTCTGAAGTATTAAATTTTAAATATTGGAATTAAAAATTAATTAAAGGAATCAGTAAATTATGTTTGAGAAAGCTACGTGCCAATGAATTGGCAGCTGTTTTTTAATACATTATTACAATGCATCTAAGAATGGCCAAGAGTTTTAATAATAGTGACATTAAGTAGTGACATTAAGCTACAACTAAGATGTTTTAGATAGTATTGTTGCACAGAAAGTGCGAAAAAAGTATTATGAATATAAAAGAATTAGTTTTATTAGAATAAAGTTATCAAAAATTAGTTCCTAAAAATAAAATAAGAAAATTGTGATTTTAATAGAAGAGATCATCTATCTAGTTGAAAATCTAATTAGAGCTGGTGAAGTTTTTTGAAAACTCATGGAACAAGCTCAGTCTGTGCTTTTCTCGAGGGATTGTTGGAATATTAATTCTTTCATATTCAGGCCTCATTTCATTTTTTGCTTCAAGTTCAAATACTGCTTGAAAAAGATATTAACATAAAAATACACTAAAAATTGTTGAAGTCCATTGCATATCAATGCGTTAAAAAATGGATTACCACGAATTTTAATAATAGTGACATTAAGTGATGGTTCTTTATTTTGAAAAAACAACATGCAAAGATATTAGCAATCTGTTTAGATTGTATTTTCATAAATAACTTTAATGTTAGTAGTTTAAGTTAGATAACATTTTCTCAGATTACTAATAGTGCATCGTGCTCAAGTATTTTTTAATACATTATTACAATGCGTCTAAGAATGGCCAAGAATTTTAATAATAGTGCTGACATTAAGTAGTGACATTAAGCTACAACTAAGATGTTTTAGATTTTATTAAAGCAAGAGAATCAGGTGGTACAAAGATTTTAATTGTAATTCTGAGAATTTGTACTTTTTTCTTTTATTCCTTGCGATAGCTACAAAGAAAAAATATATTATTGTTATCTTTTTTAACAACTTTAAATTCTCTGTTGAAATACTAATAAAAGTTTAATGTTTTTATCCAAACAATCTTGCTCTCAACAACTGTCCAACTCTCTACAAAGAACTTGACTGAAAGCTTAAATGTTTTTTTGAAACAATTATAATAAACACTTTTAAAAACTATTTTTTACAGTATTTTTTAAAACCCAAAAAAGTTGTGAAATCAATAAAAATTTAATAAGCACTCTCTACAAATGGTAATAATTTTTTTCATGACTGTACAAATAATAATATTGTTAATATAACTTTCTACGAAAGTATAAAATAAGGCAAGTATAGAAGTTTTTTCTGTATAATCTATAAAATAATATTTATGATTTTTTAAAAGAATTCAATTAAATACTATAGTAAAGAAGTCTTTTACTTCTTTGAGTCAATGAATGCTCAACAAATTATATTTAAGTACATTCAAATTCAATGTTGAATGTATAACGCCATCCATTTTTATATTAAATAGTTGAGGACGATCTTTGGAGACAAAATGAAATGATCTTATTTCTTTATGGCAACGTTTCGTTGGCTTAGTACGCCAACCTCATCAGGCCTTTATTCAAAACACAGAAATAAATTAACATATAAAACTTTTTTTTAAAGACAATTAAACCACAAAGTGTAAATACAAAAATCAAAATTACCGAAATTATAAACGTATATATCATACGTCGATCAGATGTTATTCTCGACTGAAAACAATAACACGTACACTATATTTATATACGCTGGACAATGTTTACATAAAGAGTTATACAGCATCAAGTTCGTTAATAATAGGAAAATACATTGTACTTAGTCTTTGGATAGATTCCTTTTTATTAATACTATTTTGATTGCTTTTTATATAGATCATTTCGGAAATCAGTCTTTTTTTGTAATTGCTTTCAAAATCTAAAATGGATGTATTTTCCCAATCAAACTCATGTTTGTTTTCTAATCGATGTGTACTGACAACAGACTCTTTATTTTTGTTTATTTTATGTTCATTAATGCGTGTGTGTAACGATCTTTTAGTTTATCCTATGTATATAGCAAAGCAATTTAGGCAATCAAATTTATACACCACATTAGTACGATCCCATTTTTTGGTTATGTCTTTGCCTAACCGAATGATCGAAAACAAACTTTTATTCAATAATGGGATAGTACAAATGTTATAAGATTTTAACATATTAGATAAACTATTAAAATCTTTGGTAAACGTTAAAGACAATTTTGGTAATTTTTCATAGCAATTTTGGTGCGTATTATATGTATAACCATACTTAAGTTTTTTAAATCTAATTTCGATATGTTTTTCTATAAACTACATAGAATAATTATTATTACGTAAAATCTTCTTTATGAGTTTTATATTGTCTAAGTGAAAATTAGAATCTGAGAGTAAAAACGCCCTATCAACTAGGTTAAAAATAATATTCTTTTTTAGCTGTGTTGGATGATTTGAAAAATAATTGATTACATGTCCCGATGATGTCGGTTTTTGGTACCAATTTGTCAAAATTTTATTATCAGTTCTAATTAATGTCATATCTAAAAAATTAATTTTTTTATTCTCTTCTAGTTCATAAGTAAATTTTAAATTTAGGTCATAAGCATTAAAAACTTTTATCACTGTGTCAATGTGTTGTTTTTTAACACAAATAAGCGTGTCGTCAACATATCTGTAATAAAAAATAGGGATACAGTCATAATGTAGTTCTAATTCTCGTAAGCAATTCTTTTCCAAATCATCCATTACAATATCCGCAAATAATGGTGAAATCGGTGAACCCATCGGGGTTCCATAAATTTGTTGATACGTTTGACCATTAAAAGTAAAAAACGTATTATTAAACAGAAAAGCGGTGCATTCTTTTAATTCATCAAGCGGGATCTTACAGTGATTATGGATGGAAACCGCTCTTCTATCTAAACTATCCGACACTAATTCGCACGAGATGTTTGTAAATAACGACGTTACGTCTAATGATAGTAAAGTGTATTCATCCGTTATTATTATATTTTTTAATTTTTCTTTCAATTCAAAACTGTTATTGATATGTGAACTAGGCTTAGGTATCGCATTCTTTAGTTCTTGATATACTATTTTTGCTAAGAAATACGTGGGGCTATTAACTAATGAAACAATAGGACGTAACGGTACATCAATTTTATGAATTTTTGGTAATCCATAACATTTTGCCAGTGTTGTATCAGATTGAGTTAAACTATTTTTATGAAAATTTTTGTACAAAATTAAATCATTTAACATACTATATGTTCCATCTTTTAAACGTTTCAGTGGATTTTTACTTATCTTTTTATATGTTTTATCATCCGATAATAGATTCACCATCTTTTCGTTATCGATGGATTTTTCTAAACAAACCGTTACATTGCCTTTATCTGCTTTTTTCGGACTTTTGAGGACATCCTCAAAATTCCTTCGGTATGAAACGGTACTTTTCAGGATTTATATTAATACCTTCAACGCAGAGAGGGAGCTATTTCTTTAGTCAAGCATATACGAACTCTGGAGAAAAAAACTATGGATCCTCAAAAGTACCGGTTTACGCAATGTATATATCTATATATATATATATATACATATATATATATATATATATATATATGGGGCATTCTCTGTCAACGCGACACCCCCTCTGCCCAGAACAATTTTGATCCAAATGGGGTCTACCTGGGCTCAAATGAAAGCTCTTGACTTCTACTTTCGAAGTCTGGTGATTCCGAAAATTCAAAATGGCGGATCCAATATGGCGGCTGAAAGTCTCGGAATGATGGAAAAACAAGTTTTTCTTCACTCTAATAGCGAATCTGATACGAAAATTGTCATTTCTTGCCACTAATCTGAAGTTTGCGACATATTTTCTTACTACTACCGTTCAAAGCGAGCGGTTAAAATTATATTTCAAGGTCATTTTGAAGATCAAAAGTTATTTTCTGGATTTTCGGACTAGTATTCCACGAAACTAGTAGAAAACTTGATTAAGATCATAACTAGACTTGACCTTGGATCATTTTTCAAGGTCATTTTCATGGTGAGTTCTAATTTTAATAAACCGATTCTTTCGCAGTTATACTTCTTCAATTCATGCTATCAATCGGTTCTAATTCGGAACAGTAACAGACAAACTGTGGTTATATCCACACTTTGAAACATTTCAGAATCACTGAAAAAAGTTTGGTGGAGAAGAAACACGTTAGCGTAGAGTATCAGTACCAAATGCAAGAATTGTTTCGTAACTAAACATTAAGTCCTTTACTCTCCCATTTTAGAGCAAATCAAATTTAGAGAAAATCAATGTTGCACTAAAATTGTTCCGCATTTAATCTATTTCATCGTTCTTCAGGAGTACAAAAGTTTAGGGCAGAAGAAGCACTAAAAAGTGTGGCAATGGTACAACACATTTGTGCTGCTACTGCTTTTTTGATTTGGTGCTCTTCCTGCACAAAAATCGTGCAGTATACGCACTGAGAGAAAAAAACCGACATGACGTCGTGGATGCCATAGTTGGTGTAAGACCGTGTGACTATACACGTATACAATGCGATCAAAAATTGCAAAATTTTGAATTTTGCAATTCTTGAATTGACTTTGAAGGTCAACGACGAGGTCAGATTCAAGGTCATCAGACCAGACAAATCCTCGTTGAAAATTACTTATGGTATGACCTTAGCTTTTCCAAAAAATATCGTTTCTGGGAAAATACGGGGGTCCCATAATTTTTGATAACCCTGTAATTAAACTTTACAATAGAACATTTCTAAAATCTCTCTAACTTTTTTTATTCCTCTTTCGAAACTCTTTAAGTACCAATGCTTCTCTAAAAGTTTAGTGCGGCTGTTACTCTTTGGTGGATCTGTGGTTCTATATTTCGTCCATTATCTTTCCTAAACGTTTCGTACATATAGTTCCCATCGATTTTCGAGAGGATTCAAATTAATTCGAAGACATTTTTCACAGCACCTGTTCTAACAGTCCTACGTTATTATATTCGAGTATTATCACTTACTTAGATGGATTGAATATGTCTACTGTAGCACGGTCCGATCGTTGTATCAACCCTCTCAATGGTAAGGGTCACATAAGTAATGATTTACGCTTGTTGTCGAACAACTTAAAACGAAGATTTCCAGATTTGCCAGATAATTCAAAAATTTATAGTAAGTGTAGAAAGTTATGTGGATCTCCCATTTCATCTATTGGTACAAGAGATAACGAAGGCAACAACGAATATGAAAACATGGATATAGAGACGACATCAGAAAACACTGGTATTGATAAATCTGTTCAAGAAGCTACACGATCAGCTAGAGAAATCGAATTGGAAGACATGTTTTCAGAATTAAAAGAAAAGTTTTCTAGATTAGCAGTTAATGACCCTTTGGAACTAACTATACTTACAATCGCCCCATCAACTTGGAATATTAGTCGAATTTTCCGTGAATTCAATACATCAAGACATTTAGTAAGAAAGTCGAAAAAACTCAAAGCCGATGGAGGTATTTTAGCTACAACAACGGCTAAACATGGTAAAACTTTGTCAAAGGCAGTAATAGAAGTCATTGTTGAATGTTATAATAACGATCTGCACAGTCGGATGATGCCGGGTCGAAAAGATACTGTCTCTGTTATTATTGATGGAAAGCGGACTCAGGTGCAGAAACGTCTTTTATATTTCGATTTGTGAGAACTTTACGAATTATTCAAGATAGCAGAACCAACAGTGCAAGTAGGATTGAGTACTTTCGCGAAATTACGACCAAAACATTGTGTTCTTGCTGGTGCTAGAGGAACGCATAGCATCTGCGTTTGCACCATTCATCAAAATTGTAAATTGATGTTGGATGCAATCGATATTCAGAAGCTCACAAAAAATCAAGAAGAACCCATTTGTAGTTATAAAGATTGTTTACAGCAAATTATGTGTAAGAATCCTACACCTGACTGTCACTTGGATGAATGTTCGAAGTGCCCTGGTTCTGAAAATCTTACGTCTCGTTTACTTGAAATATTGGATGGGGCAAATATCTCACAAATTGAGTACTGTGCGTGGTCAGGAACGGATAGATCAACTTTGCAGAATTTAACTCTACCAGTTGAAGAATTTGTTGATGAATTATATGCCAAATTGGCGATACTCAAACCCCACTCATATATTGCCAAAGAACAAGGTAATTTCATTGCTCAAACAAAAAGTAATCTAGGCAATGGAGAAGTTCTGGTAATGTTCGACTATTCTGAGAATTACTCTTTTGCAGTTCAAGATGCATCTCAAGCCTTCCATTTTAATAATGACCAGTGCACTGTTTTTCCAGCTATTTACTATTATAAAGAAGATTCAGAGCTGAAGCATGAAAGTTGTGTATTCTTGTCGAATAGTTTGAAGCATGACACTTCTTCTGTCTATACTATTCAGAATTTATTGATTCCAGAAATCAAGAGAAAAGTAAAAAAACTTAAAAAGATTATTTACGTGACAGATGGAGCAAAACAGCATTTCAAGAACCGCTTTCAGATAGCAAATCTTCTTCATCATGAGTAAAAGCTGTTATGATGGTCTTGGTGCAATATTTAAAAGAGAAGCTTATAGAGCTAGCTTGAAGGCGAAACCGAAAGATGCTATTCTGACGCACACATCTCTTGTGAAGTGGGCTAAAAATCATTTTGAAAATATAAGGATTTTTTATTTTACGCAGACTTAACATGATAAATTCAAAAGGAAACGCAATCGTAGGTTTCAAGATGCATTACCTGTCCCACAGATTCTTAAACACCATTCTTTTCAATTATCAAGTGACGGGAAAGTTATCATGAATAGGTACTCGAATGCTGCTAAGTCTGTATCTGTTCTACTTTAATTTTCAATGGGAAAATATACTGAATTTTTTTATAATATTCAAGTTTTTTATTTTTTATCCTCCTTTTTTTTAATTTTTTTTATGTTCTGAGAGAAGTAGTACCTCCACGTGGTTCAGAATGGGTTATGCTAAAACTACTTGATAGTTCTATTGTGGAACTTTATCTTCTCTAAGGATTTTATACATGAAATTTTTAGATCGCCGATCCCACGATATGCACAAAGGAACAAATGTCCCATAGGAGGTTACGTTCAACAAAACATTAATTATGCAGAGACAGAAATCATAACCTTGAAAAACGATCCAAGGTCAAGTCTAGTTATGATCGTAATCAAGTTTTCTACTAGTTTCGTGGAATACTAGTCAGAGAATCCAGAAAATAACTTTTGATCTTCAAAATGACCTTGAAATATAATTTTAACCGCTCGCTTTGAACGGTAGTAGTAAGAAAATATGTCGCAAACTTCAGATTAGTGGCAAGAAATGACAATTTTCGTATCAGATTCGCTATTAGAGTGAAGAAAAACTTGTTTTTCCATCATTCCGAGACTTTCAGCCGCCATAATGGATCCGCCATTTTGAATTTTCGGAATCGCCAGACGGCGTTCGAAAGTAGAATTCAAGAGCTTTCATTTGAGCCTAGGTAGACCTCATTTGGATCAAAATTGTTCTGGGCAGAGGGGGTCTCGCGTTGACATAGAATGCCCCATATATATATATATATATATATATATATATTTATAAAGAATTTAAAAATCTTTCTTTATAATGATTGAATTTTCTTTTTCAGGTAATTTTTTAAAATTGATTATAATAATGTAGTATAACTTTTTATCAATTTATGCTATACATTATATACTTTCATTTTTACCCTTTGCTCCGAAGTGTCAAAATTTTATAATCACATTTCATATTGGGCAGAAGAAAAATTTCAAGTTTTGAATATATCAAAATTACTTATGATAAAATGGAATGAGCGCAAATAAAGAAAAAAATTTTAAACTTTTGAAAAAAGAAGATAATATTAAATCAGGTAATTTTCAAATTATTAATAAATTATCTAATAGTATTTCATATTTACCCTTTTGTTGTTTTTCTAAATTTTATAGTAACGTAGACAGTGGATTAGGCCTAATGGGGATACCACTTAAAACTAAAACGCATCTTTCTATTTACCTCCAAGGTGATGTGGAAAAAATAGAATAATAAATATATTGTTTTCCAAATAGCATTGTTTGGCATTTATTTCAATATTATATTTCAATCTGTATTTATTTCAATATTTATGCTATCTATTAATATGATTTCATTTTTATCCTTTACAGTGACTGTAGAAAGTGGATTGTGTCTACTGGGGATACCATTTAAAAATAAAAAGCATCTCTTTACTTACCTCTAAGTTGACGTGGAAAAAATAGAATAAAACTTATGTTTATCGTTTGAGGGGGGTTGCGAGGGGGGTCTGAGGGGCGTGCGAGGGGCGTGCGAGGGGTGGCGAGGGGAGCGAGGGGGGACGAGGAGGGTCTCTGCCATACTCCTAATAACGTAGAAAAGTCACAATTTTACGTTATTTTGAGGGGGGTCTTCGTGGCGGCAAGGGGGGGCGAGGGGCGGCTGCGTAACATAAATAACGCTTACGACTATATAATATAGATATTTATATATTGTAACGGGGTTCAGTTATGGAGAGGGTATTAATCCCTCTCAGGTGTTCGCGGGGTAATATACGGTCGTATTCTACGCCCGGGCAACTCACCGTTGTAGAATCACCTATAGTCCGGCAGAAGCGCCTCGGCGCAGGTTCGAACATACGAGCCCGGCTTCTATTTTAGAAAGCCTAGGCCGCTTTCCACTAGAACCGGCGCTGCGCTCTGCCGCTGCTGCCAACTGCTGCCCGCGAACTACCGGCTGCTCGCTATGATCTAGCGTCACCAGCGCAGCCGGTCTTTCCCATGTACAACGCCGCTCGGTCTAACCTCTCGAGCGGCTATTGAGATACATACTCCCGCTACCGATGTTCCTCTAGGAGGCAATGCCTGCGACTAGCTGCAGCTGCTGAAAAGGGTAGAGGGCGGTATTCGGGAAATCATGCATATGTTAAGGCGCGCTCAATAAGTACTCGTGACTCGACTATTTAAGATAAAAATGAACGGTTTACTTGAATAAAGATAGACGCGCTAAGGGGCGCGAAACCCGGACAATGATTTAATACCAAACGCGACAGGCCGAGACTTGAACTACCGCACGCACGCTCGCGGTTACGGCGGAACCGCTTATTCGCGGGTGACGGGGGAATTATCTCGCGCTCCCGTCACCAAGAAACGCTGATACGAGCGTAGAGCCTACTTACTCGTGGCTGGCCAGCCATCGCACGCAATCTACGCAGAGCTGCCTCTCTCTCTCCCTCTCGTGCTCGTCCTCGCGCTCGCGTACTCTCTCTCTGTCGCTCTCACTCCTCCTATCGGTGGTGACGCCGTCTCGCGATTCACTGCAGTGGTGGAGGCGCGGCACACACACACAAAACTAGAGACGTGGAGCTCACCAAAACGCGACTTGTTGCGTGCCACGGCGGTCGACAACATGGCCGCGCGCTCACGTTCGTAGCGGCGCGGCGGCTTCGTCTTCTTCTCCACCTGCTTGCGGCTTGTTCCGCGCGGCGCTCTGCCGATCGCGGTACGTGTCAGTGCGCGAGATTCAGATCTCGCAACACAGTATACGTGATTCTCATGACTTATATCGGCGCCCGTTACACCCCCCACCCAGATTTGACGTCCCCTCGGACGTTACATCGAGGAAGGAGAGGGTGCGGAAATAAGGAGGCAAAGTCTAACGTGGGTGCGGATGTTGGTATTTTAGACGCCGCAGGCTCGCTGTGGTTTCCCACCGGCCGCGACGTAGGAAAGCGGAAGGGTCAGGTGGCTTTCCTAGGGCGCCCGCGTCCTCGCTGCGGTTGGGCTGGGACGGATGGGGCCACCAGATTCGGCCCGAGTGGGTCTACTACCACTGCTCGGGCTCCCGCGGGTCTTCCGCGTCCCCTCCGTGGAGGAGGTGAGGCGGGCGGTGCTACCGGGGTCTCCTCGAGTGGGTTTACTACCACTACTCGAGCACCCGGGGGCCTCCCGCGTCTTCTCGGAAGCGTTTCGTCCGTAAGGGCGTCGCCCGGGGGCTCGCTAGTGGGCGCGGCCTCCGTGTCGATTGCCCCTCCGGCTCTTCGGGTTCTGGCGGAGCAGAGTGGTAGCTTTTCAGCTGTTCCCCAGCCACCACCTCTTCTACCTCACCGCCGTCGCCTACCAATCTGTAGGTGTTCGGTCCAAGGGCATCCGTAATCCAATACGGACCTTTGAACTTCGGCGCTAGCTTCGCCGCAATGCCCTTGGCGGCCGAGGATAGGGGATGGCTGCGCTTCCCCACTCTGTCTCCTGGTTTGAAAGTTGGCTCGCGCCTGCCGGCGTCATAATAGTCGGCTTGGCGTTCTTGAGCCGCTCGCGCTCTCGAAGCGGCCAAACTTCCAGCGAGCCAAACTTTCTTCTTGAGCCGGGGCGTCTGCTGCTACCTCTTGCATCCTCCGTTGCGTGCCAGGAGGTTCTGGCTATCTCCCATAGAGCATTAGGGCCGAGTTCATCCCGGTAGAACTTTGCTCAGCCGTATTCAGGGCGAAGAGAAGTTCCGGAAGCTTCTCGTCCCATGTACTATGCCGCCCCTTAAGATAGGAGGCGACCATCGTCTTTAGAGTACGGTTGGCTCGTTCTACCGGGTTAGCTTGAGGGTGATAGGGGGGAGTGTGAGTATGATGCACACCGCGCTCCCGCAGGAAGTCTTCCACGGCATGGTTCTTAAACTCTGTGCCGTTGTCAGACAGTAAGACTTCCGGGCAACCGAATCGAAGAAAGACCTTCCGACTCATTTCCGCTATCACCGTCTTGGTGTTTGCTTTGCGTATGGGGGATGCCTCCACCAACCTGGTAAAGAGGTCCTGGAACACCAGGATGTACTCGCAACCTTTGGAGCTTCGAGGCAACGGTCCGATAATGTCTCCAGCTACGACCTCCCAGGGTGTGTCGGTTACTCGGCGCCCCATGAGGCCGGCTGGAGCCCTTTGCTCCACCTTGAAGCGCTGGCACGTCTCGCAGTTTCGCACGTACTCCTGCGTTTCCGCATAGTAGCGCGGCCAGTAGTAGCGCAGCGCGACTCTGGTGAACGTCTTCTCCCTGCCGAGATGTCCAGCGGTGGCTTCGTCGTGGCATTCCTGCAACACCTCGCGACGATGTTCTTCTGGTACCACCAGCTTCCAGGCATCGTCATCGTCGCCGAGGGTTGAGTCTACCTCTGAGTTGGGACGGTACCGATAGAGGCTGCCTGCTACGAGTTTGTAGGTGGGGTAGTTATTGGGATCCTCTTTGATCTTGGCGCACCACTCCTGATACCACGTGTCCTCGGTGTCGACATCCTCATACATACGAGAAAGGGCGTCTGCCACGTGGTTCAAGGCGCCTTTGTGGTGTTCTACGGTGAACTTGTGGCCTTGCAGCTCCAATGCCCAACGAGCCAACCTGCTCGTTGGGTTTTTCAGTTGGCATAGCCATCGCGAGCTACTGTTGTCTGTCTCTACCTTAATCTCGTAGCACTCGATGTATGGGCGAAACTTTTAGATGGCCCATACTACCGCGAGGCATTCCCGCTCGGTAACGCTATAATTCCGTTCCGCCGATTTGAAGCACACGGCTCGCGAACTCGATCACCCTCTCCTGCCCTTTCAACTCTTGAAGTAGCACTGCGCCTAGACCCACATCACTCGCGTCCGTCTGCACGATGTATAACCCCTCAGGATGGGGTCGGTGCAGCACCGGAGCGGTCATCACCATCGCTCTCAGCAGATCGAAAGCGTGCTGCTGCTCTTCGGGCCACTCATACTTCTGGTTTTTCTTAGTCAGATTCGTGAGCGGCCCAGCGATGGTGGCGCAGTTCGGTATGAACTTCCGATACCACGAGGTGGTGCCTAGGAACCTCCGCAGTGCCTTCATGTTCTGGGGTACCGGGTGATTCCTAATTGGTTCGATCTTGGCTGGGTTAGGCCTTGTGCCGTCCCGGATAACCAAAAAATCCAGGAATTCTACTTCTGGCTTGCATAAAACGCACTTATCTGCATTAAGGGGACAAGCCATGGTTAGGGGGTCGAAAAATCGATTCTTTTTTTATGTACTATTTTGATAGCAAATTTTCCGTTGAATACTATGCTTCCAACCGCATTTCCAAATTCGATTTCGTTTAGAAAATACAGCTAAAACCGTGAAGTCACTTTTTTGCATATTTAGTGATTTTTCTTAAATTATCCATTTTAGATATACTATTGTTAATCTTATATTATTTTATGCTTCACAGCATACAATACTGAATTTAGAACGTAAATGTACATTGACATAGTAGGCAAACTTAACTCGAGGTATAAACTTTGTGTATTTTACTTTTACTCTACTTATACAAAAGTATAATACGTACAATACATATAGATGGTTTAAAATCTCATCTGTTTACGTTCTGTCAGCGCCATAGTCGTTGGGATTTAAACTAAAAGTGTTTTGAATATAATTGAATCTGCATTTTTCAATGCAATTTATTCAGTATTGACAAAAAATTTTTTTGTAAATAAAGTGCTGTGTAGAACTCTTTTAACTGAGAGTGTAGAAGATAGCGATTTTAGGTTAACTGCACTGTGCAAAGTGTTGTTAATATTTTTAATTTAGTGAGTTCAGTGAGTGACTTTTATTTGTGTTTTTTAATAACTAACATTATAGAGGATTAGATTTTAGCCACTATGGATTCTGACAAGAGAAATAGAACATCAGGAGCTCCAGGAAAGAAGAGAAAATTTGGAAGAAAAAAAAAACATAAAGGATTTAACAAAAATTCAGAGAATGTTCAACAAAAAATCACGAACAAAAGGAAAAGAAGTACAACTTCAGGGAAAATAAAAGATATATATGTAGAAGCGTCACAAACAAGAAACAGAATAATAGATATAAACATTCTGTTCTTACAGCTGGAGAAATTTCTTGTATGTGCAACATGTAGAGGACAAGTTAAAATTATAGAAGAAGATATTCGAGGACTTGGCTCCAAATTTAACATTATGTGCAAAAATTGTTCAGAGAGAAGAATTATAAGCACGAGCAAGCAAGTTGGAGCTCAAAGCAATGCTTATGAAACCAACAGACGCAGTCTTCAAGGAATTTCAAGTTTGATTGGCTTGCGTTCTCAACAAGTTCTTGACATATTTATCAAGAACGGTTTTTGTAAAGCATGTTTAAAGTGGGAAAATAGAAAAGGCACAGAAGAATATGAAGACTGGTTCAGTGATCATCAAGATAAATGTGCAGCAAACCATGAAGGAAGTGCTGGAAAGATGGAAGTCGATGGAGTTGTGGTAATGTTTAGAAGATCTCAAGAAAAGTATAATGTAAAATACCATCATTACATTGGAGATGGAGATTCGAAAGTGTACAGTGCTTTGTGCCAGGCAAAACCGCATGGAGATGAAGTTAAAGTTGAGAAGAAGGAGTGTGTGATGAACCAGACTCAGGAATTTAAAGAAAAATTTTGGAAAAAAGTTATTAGACGATGGAAAAACCATTGGAGGCCAAGGACGATTAACAGCAAAAGTAATTGATCAGCTCACCACATATTATGGTAATGCCATCAGAAACAACACGGACTCTGTAGAAAAAATGCTGAATGCTATATGGGCTACGTACTACCACAAGATTTCCACAGACCAGAATCCTCAACATCATTTATGCCCACCAGGACAGAGCAGTTGGTGCAAGTGGCAAAAAGCGAAGGCTAAAAAAAAAACTAAAAGATTTTCATCATAAAGACAGTATTCCTGCAGTGATTATGGAGCAGTTGAAACCAATTTACAAAGATCTCTCTGAAAAGAAGCTGCTTCACAGATGTTTAGGCGGTTACACCCAAAATAGTAATGAGAGTTTTAATAATTCAGTTTGGAAGATTGTAACCAAGACCTCCTTCAGTGGTGTACATGTGCTCACAGCAGGTGCTTGTATTGCTGTCACTTGCTTCAACGATGGAAGAGTTGGTTTTCTGAATATTATGGAAGCCTTTGATGTGAAACCTGGAGTAGCTGCAATTGAGTGGGCACAGAAAAGCAATGACATCAGATTATTTCATGCTGAGAGGAATGCCGAAGAAAACACTTTAGAAAATAGGAGAAAACGAAGGAGACTGCAATTGAATTTACCTGAAGAGTCATGTGCACCAGGTTCTTACTAGAGTAGGTAAAAAGTTATTTTTATGCGATAATAGCTAATATAATATTTATTAATTTTTTTTTCTTTTTACAGGTGTGTTATTGGCTCTCATAAAAGGATTAATTTATTTTGAGGTTATTTTTACTGTCAATAACATTTATGACTAACAATGTTTTCAGCCTAGTACGAAAAAAAAATAAGTACAACATTTATGTATTAATCTAAAAAATTTAAAAATATTGTTGAATTAATGAAATTCTTTTTTATAGGTTTATTCAACAGTTAAAATGATTTAGCCAGGACTACTTTCATCTAATTGGCATCTGTTTCATTTTTCCACTAAAGTATATCATACAGAATGAAAAAAAAATTTTTGGTAAGTAGTTTTGAAACTTATATAAAGTTATAGAAAACCAAAACTTTGAATTGAATTTCTGAATAACTTGTTTTTTGTATTTACAGGGACTTTGCCGCAGGATTTCTTTTAAATAAAGCAAGCTAGAGGTTTGGAATTTTAGGAGTATCTTTAAAATTGTGTTGGTTATAGAAAATGTGAGGTACTTTTTTGAAAAAGGCTTTTGTTTGGGAATTCAGTAATTTGAATTCCCGCAGTTATGCTCAGCTCGGTACAACTCACGGCGCTGCCACGGCGCGGCAGCACCTCGCGGCCTCTCGGCGGAACAGCCGAGACACTACACTGATTCACAAGGTGAATTCGCGCTGTTTCGGTCTCTCTCGCTCTCTCACATACAAATGTGAGAGAGATTGTGATTTGATTCGCGAAGTGAATCGTGAAGGCCAAGAAGACGGAAGCGTTCAAGGCCTCGCTCTCTCTTTTTCTTTAGCCGTGCCACGAGGAGCATCTCTCTCCACTGCGCACCTGAAAATCTCATCGGTATCTCTCAACGGATTTCACTGGCTCAAATTGACACTGGATCAACTCACCACAGGCTCTACTCAATCTCTCACTGGAAACTCGCATCACCCTTCACTCACGCAATACTCAAGGTGCAAGGACGATTAGTACAATCGACTCTATTGCAAGGTAAAATCTCTCACAATACTAGAGGTTATGTTGCCAACCACGTGTTGGCACCGGCGGCCAGTGTAAAAGTGAACATGTGTGAATTAGAAAAACTCAAGGCAGCAATTCAATTATAATTGTTTGCCATTGCTCATTTTAACAGCTTCATTGTGTGTGAGCCCAGGAGGGAGTGTCAGGAAATACTCAAGCGACTATCAACGGACAATCTCATTTCAGTTGCAGACAGACTCAAAACTCACAGGTTGGTTGTCTCTAGTAAGAGATTACTACTCCATTATTAATGTGCACTCATAGTTTGGAATTGCGGACACACTACTCAAATACAAATCACTAACCTCAGTGTAATTTAAACTCCTTTTTCAATTTATGTTAATTTTCAACGAATTTGTAATGTATTTATAAACAAAATTTGTAATTTACTTAAGAAGTGACTTTGTGAATATAGTTTCTATTTTCAATTTATTTCTGTGTGTGACTTAAATTTATTTTAACACCCGCAGCATGTTTACTCACATATAATTAAGGCTTACTCAAACATTTTGGTCCTTCGAGCCGGATTTACATGCTGTGGTGTGACTCGAGCCAGTGAATAACCACTCATTATGGAATTTACTCACAGGTTATCATCATGGCACACTCAAACAAGGATGAACTCAAGGAATTGGAACAAGCAGGCGCTGTCATTTCTGAACAAGAGGATGCCATCAATAAAGAGGATCAAGCGACTCCAGCCACCGCAGCTGCAGCAAAGGGGGCAGTTAAGCAGACTGGCAGCCGCCTACTCACTATGCCTGAACTCACTGTGGTTGACACCCATGTCAACTCGTTCAAGATCTCCAGGGTCAATTCCAGCTTCATTTCTATGTAAGGTAAATTCTCAGTACCTGCGGCTCGACTCATTGGAAAGGATAATATCATATATTAGGATCAGGAAGGAAACTGCCACTCTTCCAGTGATACTGGCTTGGAAGCAGGATGCTGAGGAGCTATACTCCTTATATAAAAAGGATCATGCTGTCATTGAAGCAAGTTGTCCAGCAGCCTTCGCAGACAACGAGTACTTCAAGTCAGCGTTTCACAAGTCAATCCATGAATCATACCATACTATTGTGTTCGAGGTTAGCAGTTTGGAGGCAAACTGGAAGTCCAAGCATCATATCACTCAGCCAATCATCGGAGAAACTCAACATACTCATTTAAGCAAGCTGCCAGAAATAAAGCTGCCCACATTCAATGGAACATACACGGAGTGGCTTTCTTACAAGGAAATGTTCTCTGGCTTAATTCTTAATCGGCCTGGACTCAAGAATTATGAGAAGCTACACTACCTGCGCAGCTCTCTTAGCGGAACACCACTCACACTAATACAAGGATTTTCACTCAGTGATGAGTCACTAACACCCGCATGGACTACACTAGTGACGAGGTTTGAAAATAAACGGGTATTATTAAATGATCAGCTTGATCATTTAGCTGAATTGACTGCAGTTCCCTCCAAAAATCCGGCCACACTCAACACATTGATCTCGGAGATATCAAAAATTAGAAAATCACTCCACATGTTGGTACCGCAAGAGCAGCTAGGAGATTGTATATTAGCTCATCGCCTGTCAAAGCTAATTGACAGGTCAACTCGAGAAGCATGGGAGACTTCTCGCGTTTCCAACACTGAGCTGCCAGCGTTTGAGGAATTTGAGTCCTTCCTGATCACGCGGGTGCGTGCGTTGGAAATAGCAGCTGATTCACCAACAACCACTCAGAAGCCTACTATCACTCAAACCTCAAAACCATCAAGGAGTCTTCACGTCACCAGTCCAACTCAACCACGGCAAGACTCACAGAAGGTGACACACTCAACGAGGATTTCACAACATCCATGCACGTATTGTGGTGACTCGCATTTTATTGTGGCTTGTCCAAAATTCAAACTGCTGAATGAACAACAACGGAGAAAATTTGTAATGGAGAAGCCGCTGTGCTATAACTGCCTCGGTCTGCACTCAGCCAAGAATTGCAAGTCGCAATATAAGTGCAGGAGTTGCAATGGAAATCATCACACCATGATACATGTGTCACGAGACCTTGAAGGCAAGACTCAAACCACCTCAGCATCCGGATCAACTCAAAATTAGGACAACGGCGCAATCACCTCACAACACGGTCAAACTCAACATGATTACTCAACTTCTCAACTCACTTTACTTGCAACTGCATTGGCATGGTACGACTCACCGGTGACATCTCATCAACTCAGAATACTCATTGACTCAGGCTCGGAACTCTCATTCATCTCCAAGGATTCTGTGGATTTACTCAATATTAAGCGGCAACACTCAACTATACCAATTCTTGGAGTTGACGGCACGCACTCAACTCAAACTCTCGGAAAGGCTCAACTCACCTTACGCACCATCTACAAAAATCTCACCATTCGGATCACAGCTCACATTATACGCCAAGTCTCAACACTATTACCATCAGAAGAATGTGAGCAACGTCAGTGGCAACATACAGAGAAACTCAACTTGGCTCATCCGACATTTTGGAAACCTCAACCAGTAGATGTACTTATCGGAGCGGACTATTACGGCCAAATCATCAAACCTAATCTCATAAGGGGAAGTGTGATTGAACCGATCGCACAATTATCAATTTTCGGCTGGCTGCTAATAGGTCCATCAAACTCAGCTGTGCAACACAAGGTAGTACATCATACAACGGCCCCACTCAACACTGAAGACTTGCAGAAACTACTAACCCGCTTTTGGGTTCAAGAAGAGCCACCATCAACGTCTGCAGTCAAACACAACAAGGAAGACGCATTGTGTGAACAACACTTTGCTGAGACTCATACAAGAAATACTCATGGACGATACCAAGACAGATTACCTCTCACCGACTCTGCAGACGTACTTGGAAACTCATTCGGAAAAGCTCAAGCGTGCCTCAAGAGACTACTCATAAAATGCAATCAAGAAAGCATCTACAAGGAAAGGTACTACGCTTTCATGGATGAATACTGCAAATTGGGCCACATGGTGCGGATCCCTCCACAGGACATATCTGCCAAACCATCTTACTATCTTCCTCACCATGGAGTATTACGAGAAGATAGTTCAACGACAAAACTCAGAGCAGTCTTCAATGGTTCAGCACTCACAACAAATGGAAAATCACTCAATGACATCATGCATACTGGACCTAACCTCTCACCTAACATTGTGGATGTTCTCATCTGGATTCGAACTCAACCATTTGTCTTCTCAACTGACATTACAAAAATGTATCGTCAGATCAAGGTTCACCCTCAAGATTGGAATCTACAACGCATTTTATGGGTAGATGAAACGGGTCAACTCACTCACTTCCACTTGACGACAGTCACCTACGGAACACGAGCAGCTCCTTACTTAGCAATTCGGACTCTTCTTCAGCTGGTAAAGGATGAAGGAGACGAATATCCACTTGCCATAGACTCACTTCTATTTGGAAGGTATGTGGATGACATCTTCGGTGGAGCTGCATCAAAGAAACTTCTCATTGAAAAGGCCAAGCAGTTAACCGCGCTATGCAAGGCGGGCGGTTTTCCATTAGCGAAATGGAACTTAAACTCATCTGGCTTCCTCAAGGAATTCCTCAAAGAGCCTCCAGCTGAAGAAGCTGTGCCTTTAGATGATTGCGCTACAAATATACTCGGGATGAAATGGCTCCCACACTCGGACAAACTCACCTTCAGAACAACGCTGCCACCTCACCAGGAAATGATAACAAAACGGATTATACTTTCTGAAGTATCTCAATTATACGATCCCATTGGAATTGTATCACCGGTTATAATCACATCAAAAATCCTCCTGCAAGAACTGTGGCTACACAAGCTGTCTTGGGACGAATCTCTGCCAAACTCAATCGTGAAGAAATGGCTGCACATCCGAGAAGATCTCACTCACCTGAAGACAATCGCCTTACCCAGATGGTTAGGAATTCAGGAAAACTCAATTGTAGAACTTCATGGCTTCTCGGATGCTTCACAACAAGCAATGGCTGCAGTTCTTTACATTAAATCTACAACACCAAACTCTCACTCAACATCATCATTTCTCATTTCTAAAACAAAGGTGGCACCACTCAAACGACTGTCAATCCCACGATTGGAATTGGGAGCGGCAGTTTTACTCACTAAGTTGGCAAAACACATTTTGGAAAACTCACGATTGCCAATTTCACACATTCATCTGTGGACAGATGCTAAGGTAGCACTCACATGGATACGCTCACACCCCTCAAAATGGAAGGACTTTGTTGGAAATAGAGTTGCCTTAATTCAAGAACTCATTCCAGCAGCACAATGGAGACATGTGCCTGGAGCAGACAATCCAGCGGATTGTGCCTCGCGCGGGTTACTCACTTCACAACTCAGAGAGCATTACTTATGGTGGCATGGACCAAGTTGGCTCTGCCAGGAAGAATCAGCTTGGCCTTCTCAAGCAACCTCTATCCAAGAAACCAACCTTCCAGAAATAAGGGCTAAGGTCACACTCACCGCAGCCAAGTCAAACTCAAGCAAATTGTGGGACATCATCGATCATTACTCATCACTCACTCAACTCATAAGAATAACTGGATGGGTAATGCTCGCATGTGATCGATTTAAGGCTAAAGGAAAAACTCACCATGAATCGAAACTCACGACTGATTTACTCAAAAGGGCAAAACTCTTCTGGGTCAAATATTCAGCAGGTTCACTTACAATCAGAACTAGTTATGCTGAAAAATTCTCAAGTCCCAAGAAACCATGTATTCAACCGATTGACTGCCTACATAGACTCAACAGGAATTGTTCGAGTAGGAGGGCGGCTTCAAAAAACTCAACTCGATCATCACTCAAAACACCCAGCAATTATACCACGGAGCAGTCAACTCACCACACTGATCATTCGGAACGCTCATCTCTCAACTCTGCACGGTGGCGCTCAACTCACTCTGGCACACACTCGGCAGGAATTTTGGATAATCGGAGGCAGAGCACCGGTCAAGTCACATATTTTAAAGTGTGTGACTTGTGCAAGGTATCGAGCTCAACGGGCTCAGCAACTCATGGGGCAATTACCCATGGCCAGGGTCACCCCATCACCACCTTTCACTCACACTGGGATCGATTACGCCGGGCCAATCACCATTAACTCATGGAAAGGTCGTGGATCCAAAACATACAAGGGCTGGATTTGTATCTTTGTGTGCTTCTCAACGTCAGCTGTTCACCTAGAACTGGTCAGTGACTACTCAACGGACGGATTCTTAGCGGCTTACAGACGGTTCACCTCAAGGAGAGGGATACCCTCCAAACTATACTCAGACTGTGGAACGAACTTCATCGAAGCAGCAAGGGAACTGAAGACTCTATTTTCTCAACACCAACATGAAAACTCAATCTTGTACAACTCACTAGCGAACGAGGGAACCCAATGGATATTCAACCCACCTGCTGCACCTCATATGGGAGGCAAGTGGGAAGCAGTAGTGAAATCAGTCAAATTTCACCTGCGACGGACCATCGGGGACACTCAACTCACCTTTGAAGCTTCAGCTACCTTGCTCACTCAAATAGAAGCATTACTCAACTCAAGGCCGCTAGAACCACTAAGTGAAGACCCAGAAGACATAAATGCACTCACACCCGGACACTTTCTCATCGGCAAGGCATTGAACTCAGTGCCTGAACCAAGCTTACTCACCTTCAAGGAATCAAGGCTTTCCAAATGGCAACTCATTCAACGGATCACTCAGCAATTTTGGAAGCATTGGTCAACTCAATACCTTAACGGCTTCAATCAATTTCAAAATGGCATCATCCCTCTCATGAGATAAAAGTGGGTTCCATGGTACTACTCACGGATGAACACTCACCCCCAAGCAAATGGCCACTCGCAAGAGTCACTCAACTTCACCCTGGAACTGACAATCTCACCAGAGTTGTAACAATAAAGACGGCCACCACTCAACTCACCCGCCCAATTGCAAAACTCGCCATCTTGCCAGTGCCAATCAGAATTTAAATCAACCTGGCGGTTGATGGCGGGCGGAATGTTTGGGAATTCAGTAATTTGAATTCCCGCGGTTATGCTCAGCTCGGTACGACTCACGGCGCTGCCACGGCGCGGCAGCACCTCGCGGCCTCTCGGCGGAACAGCCGAGACACTACACTGATTCACAAGGTGAATTCGCGCTGTTTCGGTCTCTCTCGCTCTCTCACATACAAATGTGAGAGAGGTTGTGATTTGATTCGCGAAGTGAATCGTGAAGGCCAAGAAGACGGAAGCGTTCAAGGCCTCGCTCTCTCTTTTTCTTCAGCCGTGCCACGAGGAGCATCTCTCTCCACTGCGCACCTGAAAATCTCATCGGTATCTCTCAACGGATTTCACTGGCTCAAATCGACACTGGATCAACTCACCACAGGCTCTACTCAATCTCTCACTGGAAACTCGCATCACCCTTCACTCACGCAATACTCAAGGTGTAAGGACGATTAGTACAATCGACTCTATTGCAAGGTAAAATCTCTCACAATACTAGAGGTTATGTTGCCAACCACGTGTTGGCACCGGCGGCCAGTGTAAAAGTGAACATGTGTGAATTAGAAAAACTCAAGGCAGCAATTCAATTATAATTGTTTACCATTGCTCATTTTAACAGCTTCATTGTGTGTGAGCCCAGGAGGGAGTGTCAGGAAATACTCAAGCGACTATCAACGGACAATCTCATTTCAGTTGCAGACAGACTCAAAACTCACAGGTTGGTTGTCTCTAGTAAGAGATTACTACTCCATTATTAATGTGCACTCATAGTTTGGAATTGCGGACACACTACTCAAATATAAATCATTAACCTCAGTGTAATTTAAACTCCTTTTTCAATTTATGTTAATTTTCAACGAGTTTGTAATGTATTTATAAACAAAATTTGTAATTTACTTAAGAAGTGACTTTGTGAATATAGTTTCTATTTTCAATTTACTTCTGTGTGTGACTTAAATTTATTTTAACACCCGCAGCATGTTTACTCACATATAATTAAGGCTTACTCAAACAGCTTTAGAAAAAAAATTATAAAATAAAATTACAAAAAATATTGAAATTTTAATAAAAAAAATATAAAAAAATTAGATTTTTCATTAAAAAACAATTTTAAAAATTTTTTTAAAAAAAAGTAGCTCACATTTTCTATAACTGGTATAACTACAAAGGTACTCCTAAGTAACCAGACGCCTGCCTTGCTTTGTTCAAAAAATTTCCTGCGGCAATGACATGCCAGTTTCTAATTCAGAAGGCTTTCTTAATCTAATGGACTGCAAGACCAAAATCTTAAACACCTGGATGATGTAGTTTTAAATTATAGGTAATTGTATAACTTAATAATAAAAAAAAGTTTGAACTCTTAAAATTATATATTGGCTTTGTTATTAAAGAATTAATACAATAGCTTCTTTTCAGGTTCAATGGCTTGTCCCCTTAAGCGTCAATCCAGCGGCTACTAGCCGTTCTAGCACCATTCGGAGGCACTCCTTATGCTTTTCGAATGTCTCGTCGACAATTATAACGTCGTCGAGGTAGGCATAGACGAACGGCTCTAGCTCGGGTCCGAGCACCTGGTATATGAGCCGCTGGAAGGTGGCGGGCGCGTTCGTAAGCCCATACGGCATCCGCCGGAATTGGTATAGCCCCATCCCGGGCACCGTAAAGGCTGTTATTGGTCGCGCTTCCGCCACCAGAGGTATCTGGTGGTACGTATTCTTAAAGTCGAGCATGGAGATGAACTTCACCTTCCTCAACTTCCGTAGAATATCCTGCATATTCGGTAGGGGATAGATGTCTGTTTCCGTGACTGCGTTCACCTTGCGCAGGTCTTCACAGAACCGCCGTGTTCCGTCACTCTTCCGGGTCATCACGATGGGGCTCGACCAACCACTTCGGGAGGGCCCGATCACGCCCTTTTCGAGCATCTCCTTAATTGGCGGTGCATCTCCTCTTGCACTTTATCCGAGACTGGATAGTGCTTCTGCTTGATTGGTCGAGTGTCCCGCAGAGTGATCTCATGCTCCACGCCCGTTATGCATCCTAAGCCTGGCGGAAGCTTGCTCAGGATGGCGTCTACCATTTCCTTCAGCTCCGACCGCTGAACGTCCGTAGCGTCCTCGAGCCCGATAGCAGACACTGCGCTTGGATCGGCCGTCAAGCTGGCTACTTCCAGCTCAACGTAGGCTTCTGAGTCCTTACAGAAGAGCCTATCCGTATCCGGGTCAAGTACAGTCCTGAACGCACGTACGAAGTTGACCCCTAAGTAGCAGTCTGCATCGAGCTGGGGCATAATGGCGACTCTAATTTCGCGAGTAAGCCCCCCCACGGTGAGTGGGAGAAACACGTGGCCTAACAAGGGGCTGCGGCTACCATCCGCAAGCCTCACGCCTTGTTTCTCGGACGCTACGAAATCTTTTCCGAGTGTTGTGGCTAGTTGGAGCCCAACGGTGCCCATCACCGTGGCGGATGCTCCCGGATCCAACAGCGCTCGGAGGTTGAACTCAGCCACCTCAATTCGAACCCACCAGCGCGTCTCTGCGTTGGTTGGTCGGCCGACGGAAGCTTCTCCTCGGTCTGGAGGCGGGTGAGCATCTGACCCCTCGGAGGCCGGGCGAAGGTCGCACGCGGCCGCAGTGTTCTCGCATACTGGAGTCGTGTTCGGGCTCGGCACTGGGAGTGCTGCCGGGGTTGGCTCGAGTGGGTCTACTACCATTGCTCGAGTTCCCCGGGGACTTGGGGTGGGGGCGATTTTCTCTAATCGCCCCCCTTCCCGTTTCCCGAACAATTGGGGCAATACCTGGCCATATAGCCGATCTTGCCTCATGAGCAACAACTCAGCGGCGGCCTCGGCTCCCCTGGGGTTCGACCCCCGGGTTTGGCAGGCGGCGCGGAGTCCCCTCCCGAACTCGCGTCCTTGCCCACCGGAGTTGGCGCCGGGGGCCTCTGTGCTCCCGTTCGCCCAGACGGCTGATGGCCACGCCCTCAACGCGGGCGACCAGGCGCATGCCTCGATAGGTGCTCGGCTCGAGGGCTTGCCAGCTCGGCAAGGCTCTGCTTTAGCACCCGCCGAAGCAGGTCCTCCAAATCCTCCGATTTGGGCTCTGTCACGCCGGCAGCAGCAGGTACTTTGCCCTCCTTGGCGTCTGCCTTGGGTTTCCTCTGCGGGTCGGCTTTAGAGGGCGGCTTATAAGGCATCTCCGCCAGTAGCGTCGTCGCTGGCTGTGGACGGGGCCTATAAGTTCTGGAATTTTTCAGAGACTGCTCTGCCTCCACCGCCAGCTCTAACAGACCCTCTACTGTCTGGAAGTCTGTCCTCCGAACCATGGCTTGCAGCTGTGGTCGGAGGTTCCGGTGGAGTTGATCCAGCTGTTGCTCCTGCTTGGGGGGAGGCGATATCTTGCGGTTGATCGCATTGAGGCACGTGATGTAGTCCTTCACGGCCTCCTCTTCCCCCTGGGTGCGGTTATTAGCCTCCGCTATTAGCCGCTGCTGGAATCCTTTTGTCGTTCCGTACCAGCGCCTCGCCGCTGATACGAAATCTTGCCACGTAGCCCAGTTCTCCTTCTCGTTGCGGTACCACGTGGCCACTGTGTCCGTGAAGAGCTCCGATAGCAACGACAGCACCTCTTCTTCCGTGAGGTTGGCCAAGACTCTGCAATCCTCGAGCCTCGCCAGGAATACGTCTATGCTCTGGCTCTTCGCGCCAGAGAAGCGTATCTGCCACTTCCGCACTATTTGGCCGATATCTCTCGAGTGGAATAGTTCCGACCTCGAGAACTTAGCCGACGTTCCTGGCGCTGAGTAGTTGGGCCAGCTCGTATCTCTCGCCGAATTTCGGCGGTCACCCGCCTCCCAGGCTGGGTTTACGCCCCGTAAGTCAGCCTGGTCACTAGGGCGAACTGGCGGTGGCGAAGGCTGCCTACGATCCCAGGCTTCGTTCTGCTCTGGGATCGTGAACGTGTCTTCAAACCGCACGTTCAGTCCTGGCCTGGTGTCCGCTATATGGGAGCTGGACGCTGTTTGTCGCTGGTGGCCTAGTTTGTCCTCCAGCGACTTTACTTTCGTTATCAGCTCCACCAATAGCAGGCTGACCTGCTTTGGCACCTGGAACTCTGTTCCGTCTCTTGCCTGGAGACGCAGCATGTCTCCCTGCCGCGGCGGTGGTTCTTCCTCCCATGTGTCTTGTGTGTCGTGCTGTAGGTTGGCTGCTCGCGAGTCGTCCTCTTCTTTTGGGTTTTCCAGGTGTACTTGCGCGATTTCTTCACTGATGGCGTTCTGGTCGCGCGCCGGGGGTTCATGTGAGTGTGGGTGTTGGGCTCGCGACGCCGCTTCCGCCGTCGCCTCTCTCACTATTTTTATTATTTGCTCGCTCTTCAGCACTACCTCCAGTGGGTGTACTTCCCAGCTGGAGGTTTGGGTGAAGGTGCCTTCATCTTCCATGAGGAGTTTATTCAGAAGGCTTGTCCTCAGTGCTTTCCGCCGGGCGATTGCATCTCCCGGCCCCACTGGTTCTTCAAAATCTTCCGGGCAATACATCCCCAACACCCACTTAGTCAATCTCTCCAGCTCTCCAAACGACATGCCATGGCACTTTCACTCTAGTTGTGCCAGGCAGCTATCGATTTCCCGGCGCGTTAGAGTATTTCCCCAATCCTCCAAGTCTTCGTGTACGTTATACGCCATCACAAAGTCGTTCGCGATTTTTGTATGCGCAAGGGAATTTTCAGTTCGATAACGCGGAACTTGAAAGTGCTTTTGCACTGCCAGTGGTATCCTTCACAAGGTACCTACTGGATTACAACTGGCTATAGTAAATACGAATTTTCTCAACTGGTGGTTCGGTCTCTAATCGCTAGACCAGGGTAATTCGCTTTTTACCCTGCTTGTTTGGAGGTTATGTCGCTTTATGGTTATTGCGCAAACGTAATTCGCTTGTTTGCGCAGTGTGCAGACGTTTTTATCGTGTGCGCAAACGATTCCGCGTGTGCGCAGACGTCAAAATCGGTGCAATCGCGATCTCGCGGATGCGTAAGCGATTTCGCGGGGTTTTATGCCTTTAATTCCAAATTGCAAGTAAACTAATTGACTTTTTAACTTCTACTATCTGCGCAAATCTATTCGGCACGCGAGCAAACGATTCCGCGCCGAAAAATCGAAATTTGCGTTTTCCGCGTACTGCGCATGCCGGGAACTCAAGTCACTATATACAAAATGTCCTTCAGCGCATGCGTAAACAATTCCGCGTGCTAAATCAAAATTTCGACTTTTCGACCCTTTGCGCATGCGCAAACTCAAAATTAGTGATGCGCGCACCTCCCAGTGAGATGCGATACCGATTCCGCGTGTTAAATCAAAATTTAATTTTTCGACCCTTTGCGCATGCGCAAACTCAAAATTAGTGGAGGTGCGCACCTCCCAGTGAGATGCGCTACCGATTCCGCGATAGTGATTTTCCACTTTTTTTCCGGTTTCTGCGCATGGGCGGCCTCAAAATTGCTGCGCGCGACCTCTAGGCCATTCCCCGCGTCCGCGCTCACGCGTATTTCCCCAAAAATGCGGAAATTTCCGCTAATATCCCTTAAAATGCGAATTGGGTGCGTAATCTGCTACTTTACGCCCCGGCGTGCACGTGAGTTGTCCAACAAAGAGATCGAACGCTAAAAACCTATTATTGCTAAATAAATGTTGATAAATAGTGTAATAAATAATAAATAAATAATTGTTAATTAATTCTCTTCGTTGCCCTCACTAAGTACTTCAACAATGCTCGGCCTTCACAAGCAGTGTCCTCGCTAAGTATGTGCAGGCCGGGTTATTCCCTCCAAGCAAGGTTATAAACCACCAGTTGGTTACCCTTGCAAACACTATATACTTTTGTATTAATTAATTATCCCTCTCGATAATTAATTATTCGCAACGCGAGTCTCGACCTGTTCAAATAATCGAATTATCCCCTAACCTATGCTCTCCAACACGTTAAGGGCGCCAGTTTTAACGGGGTTCAGTTATGGAGAGGGTATTAATCACTCTCAGGGGTTCACGGGGTAATAGACGGGCGTATTCTACGCCCGGGCAACTCACCGTTGTAGAATCACCTATAGTCCGGCAGAAGCGCCTCGGCTCAGGTTCCGAACATACGAGCCCGGCTTCTATTGTAGAAATCCTAGGCCGCTTTCCACTAGAACCGGCGCTGCACTTTGCCGCTGCTGCCAACTGCTGCCCGCGAACTACCGGCTGCTCGCTATGACCTAGCGTTACCAGTGCAGCCGGTCTTCCCCGCGTACAACGCCGCTCGGTCTAACCTCTCGAGCGGCTATTGAGATACTTACTCCCGCTACCGATGTTCCTCCAGGAGGCAATGCCTGCCACTAGCTGCAGCTGCTGAGAAGGGTAGAGGGCGGTATTTGGGAAATCATGCATAGGTTAAGGCGCGCTCAATAAGTACTCGTGACTCGACTATTTAAGATAAAAATGAACGGTTTACTTGAACCAAAGATAGACACGCTAAGGGGCGCGAAACCCAGACAATAATCTAATACCAAACGCGACAGGCCGAGACTTGAACTACCGTACGCACGCTCGCGGTTACGGCGGAGCCGCTTATTCGCGGGTGACGGGGGGAATTATCTCGTGCTCCCGTCACCAAAGAACGCTGATACCAGTGTAGAGCCTACTTACTCGTGGCTGGCGGGCCATGGCACGCAATCTACGCAGAGCTGCCTCTCTCTCCCTCTCGTGATCGTTCTCGCGCTCGCGTACTCTCTCTCTGTCGCTCTCACTCCTCCTATCGGTGGTGACGCCGTCTCGCGATTCACTGCAGTGGTGGTGGCGCGGCACACACACACACAAAACTAGAGACGCGGAGCTCACCAAAACGCGACTTGTTGCGTGTCACGGCGGTCGACAACATGGCAGCGCGCTCGCGTTCGCAGCGGCGCGGCAGCTTTGTCTTCTTCTCCACCTGCTTGTGGCTTCTTCCACGCGGCGCTCTGCCGATCGCGGTACGTGTCAGCGCGCGAGATTCAGATCTCGCAACGCAGTATACGTGATTCTCTTGACTTATATCAGCGCTCGTTCCAATGTATATATAAGAGTTGAAAGCCATTAGGTCATAAATATACTTATATATCAGGCTTTTAACGATCATCAGTTTTATATAGTATCACGTAGGATAACTTCTACATACACATATCAATGTATCTATGTACAAATAGTAATATGTTGGTATCTATATTGAACTAATAAATTAGACCTCATGTTACATTAGGCGTTTATTTTTGGAGGTGATCTTCTTCACCTCTTTGGTACTCTTTACGTAGTATCACGTAGGATAACTTCTACATACACATATCAATGTATCTATGTACAAATAGTAATATGTTGGTATCTATATTGAACTAATAAATTAGACCTCATGTTACATTAGGCGTTTATTTTTGGAGGTGATCTTCTTCACCTCTTAGGTACTCTTTAATAAATAAAATTCATTGAGTATATTTTTATTTGTTATAAGAGAGATTCATTTTACACATTGAATGACTTATAAGAAAGAACTTTTTTTTCACCACTTATGCATGGTCTGTCACTGTCAGGGTTAGTGAAGATAGTTAGGGGCGGTTTTTTGGTAACTTCCGAAACACACAAACATATTCGAAATATTTAACGAAAATGCTTTTAATAATTTTTTTCAATTTATACCCAGATTATTGTGATAAAAATATTAATAAAAAGTCATAGTTTTTTCAAAGAATAAAATAAGGGTTGCGACCCCTTAGGCCATAAATATACCTTATATATCAAGCTTTTAACGAAAAATATTTTCATACCTGATTTAACTAAAAACCATCAATCAAATGGTATCCAATAAAAAGGTAAATTAAAAAAAGAATCTTAACGGTAAACTTTAGGGGTGGTTTCCAACCCTGAAAAAATATTATTTTATATATTTTTTTTTTTAATCAAGAATTATAATGAGAACTGCTGATATATTCGGCATTCACTTTTGGGGGTAGCTTTTTTCATCCTTTTGGTACTCTTAATAAACAAAATCAATTCAATGTACTTTTATTTCTTATAAATTACGCTCATTTTACACACTGGTTAAGAAAAAAAATTTTTTTGCCGCTTATACATGGTCTATCACTATGAGGGGTAGTTAAGGGTAGTTAGGGGTTGATTTTTGAAAAATCCCGAAACATGTCAACACTAATGTTTGATACAAGTACTTTTTATAATTTTCTTTAACTAAACCTCGATATTTAAAAAAAAATATTAATAAAAAATGCAATTTTATTAAATTAAAAAATAGGGGTGGCAACCCCTTTGGTTATAAATACTAATCATACTTAATGTTTTTTAAGACGAATATTTTCCAATTGATTTTTTTCAAAAAAATTCATTACGCGCTGAGAAATACCAAAAAAAACGAATTGTGAGGGTTGACTTTGGGGGTGGATTTCACCCCTTAAAGTCTTTATGGGCCGATAAAAAAAAAATATGTGTCGAATATTTTTTTATACCACTCTAACCTCAAAATCACAACTTTGATATGATTTTTCGGCGCTCGTGGTATAAAATACCGTTCGGAACTAGTGTGTAAGTCGATTATTTATGTGGTGTGGCTTTTTCGCACTCGCTTCACTCGTGCAAAAAGTCACACCAGCTAAATAATCGACTTCCTCACCCGTGTCGAAATGTATGTACGTGTAAATGGGTTGGGGTGGTTTCCTTGTTAGCAGCTAATTGGAAAAAATAAATAAATTTTTAAGTAATGCTTTTCTCGATCAGGCGGGGATCATGTATGAAATAAAACACCTTATTTCATACATGACCCCCGCCTGATCGAGAAAAGCATTACTTACACATATCAGCCATGGAGGGTAAAAAAAACTTCAATTCAAATAAATTTTTATGTCTTGAAATTACAAAATTAATACCTAAATTACAAAATGAAATTTATTATTTATTGTTAGTTTCACTAAATCTTATATAAAATAATACAAAATAATATCATATGATTAATCAAACACTGTTTGTTTTCTTAATATTGTTTCAAATTTTTTATTTTGATTGTATATGTGCAATACTACGGAAATCTGCGACCAAACCCTAAACGTGGTTTTGAAATTTTTTTTTGGCACACCTACCAGACCAGACTTTTCTGGTTGTTTGTAGTATAAATAATAGAATTTCGCTGTTGAACAGGGTCTATCGAATGGTATACCTTTTCTACAGCAACTTATACTTCTTAAGAAAATGGTCAAAAAGTCCTTCTGTTTAAACCTCAGCCATTTAGCCCAGAATCGATCAACTCAAAAGTTCAAAATAGCAATTTAAACTAAAGAAAAGAGCTTAAAATCCCTTTTTTAAAAATTAAAAAAGGACAATTCCTTCGAAAGTTATAAGGGTTTGAAATTGAAGCTTAGAAAGGCATAAAAATACTCTCAAAGTCGGCGCTGCCGATTCCTGCGATTTTTGCATTTTTATGCCTTTCTAAGCTTCAACTTTAAACCCTTATAACTTTCGAAGATTGATAGCAGAAGATAATGTTGCGGAGGAGAGACACGAAAGGGGAGTGGAGAGTAAGAGATGCGAGTGCGCTGTCGTGCCCTTTTCGTGTACGCCGTACAGTGGGAACAAATCGTTTTTTTTTTTTTTTTTTTTTTTTTTTTTTTTGAAGAATAAATATAATTGTGTACCACTTTTTTATTATAGATATGTTGATGACACTATTATGTGCATAAAAAGAGAACAGATTGATCTGGTAGTTTCCATTTTTAATTCATACAACAAAAGTTTACAATTCACATATGAAATAGAAAATAATAATAGTATTAGCTTTTTAGATATGACATTAATTAAAGAAAACAATAGAATTAGTACAAATTGGTATCAAAAGCCAACTTCTTCAAGTAGAGTAATCAATTTTCTTTCAAAACATCCAATCCAGCAAAAAAGAAATATCATCTATAACTTAACTGACAGAGCGATTGTACTTTCAGACAAGCGATTTCATTTCGAGAATTTGAAAAAAATTAAAAATATGTTAATTCTTAATGAGTATCCTTCTACTTTCATTGATAAAAATATTAAAACACGTCTACAGTATCTAAAATATAAATCAAAATTCATCAACAAAAACACACATAAAAAATCAATGTTCCAAAAAATGCCTAAGATTCAATTACCGTTCACTAACAATTACGAAAGAATTTCTTCAATTTTTAAGCAATACAATATTACCACGATTCCCACAGTGAATAAAAGTATGAACTCCGTGATTAAATTGGGGAAAGATAAGTCTGACAAATGGGATCAAACAGGTGTGGTGTACAAATTTACTTGTAAAAATTGCCCAGCTACGTACATTGGTGAAACCAAACGTTCTTTAAAAACAAGAATCAATGAACATAAGAAAAACAAAAACATCGAGTCCGTAGTACACACCCACAAAAATAGTTTGAATCATGAATTTAATTGGGACGACACAAAAATTATAGACATTGAGCGGAATTATAAAAAAAGACTCTTATCGGAAATGATACACAGAAAATGTAACAAACACAGTATAAACAAGAAAGAGGATATTTATACACTTAACCGCATTTATTTTTCCTTTACTTTCGAAATTTTAACTGCTAACGTTATGATTGTTTTTGTTATGATTGACTACTTCAATACTTTCGTCTATTTTGATAGCGTTGTGTATAAATTGATATGTACGTTAATGTTCTTTGCCACTAGCCGTAAGTGTTAATATGACTGTACATCGTTATAAATTTTGACTCGTTGACTTGTGCCAACGTTTAAGGTAAATAGGGTTCGTTTCCTTTTTTTTTATATATCATTGGTTTTTTTACCGAATGTTATACGTGATTTGTAATTCTGTATTTTTATTTAATAAACATCTAGCCTGAAGAGGTCGGCAGACCAAGCCGACGAAACGTCGCTTTAAAGCATTTACAGACAATTTACAGGACGTAGGGGACAATCAGGTGCTATGTGCCCTACCTGGCGGCATGCGTAGCATTCTCTTCGCGGGCACTGATTTGCTCTGTGTCCGATCTCCTCGCAGATATAACATGCCCCAACGAATCGGGTCGTGTCGTCACTTCTGCGTGCTCCCACATCTGGTGGGGGCCGATAATCACCTTCCCGATCATATCTCCCCCTCCCTCGTCGCGGATTTCCGCCGTTACCACCATAAGTAGCGGCGTTGCTTGGTGGTGGGATATTTCCAACGCTCGCTTGCTGCGTCAGCGGCGGTGGAGTTGTCATCGGCGGCGCGGGTGTGGGTGGTTTTGCCCCCACTGCGGCGACTTCTCCGTGTACTTTCGCTTTCTTCGTCTTCGTACTCTTCTTACTCTTTTTTGTGTGACCCTGGACGGTAATTACCACGTCACTAGCACTCGTGTCCTCCCCGATTTCCAACGCTGCTACTCCTTTAATGGCGCGGCCGCTTTTTACAAGCGCGGCTCCCTGTAATTTCATTTTGTCTCCTGATTTCGGGGGCGTGTATCTCCGATCTATCTTCATCTGACGTTCTAGCTTAACCCCATAGTCCTTGATCATCTGCAACGAAGTTACCTGTTTATCAAAAATGGCATTCCGATACTCGGGCAGGAGATTTTTATAGGCTATTTTTACTAACTTCTTCTCCGACGGTGGGCGTTTAAAATGGCCGGCTATGTATCTGAAACATGACAGGAAGTTAGTGATGTTTTCGCCTCGGGCTTGAGTGCGAGCGTACAGTTCCTCCTCGACGTCTGTTTTATCTAATGCTCCGATGAACTTCAACCGGAATTCTTTCTTGAATGCGTACCATGAAGTGATATCATCCTGCGTCGTAAGGTACCACCGAAACGCACTCTTGGCCAAAACGCTCGGCAATGACCGCAGCAATTCTCTGTCTGACATGCTTGACTTCTTCCGTCAGGCGGAGAACATCGTTAAAAATTCTTCTGACCCTTCTTTATCTTCTCCCGAGAATTGTATTCGCCAGGCTTGTACCTCTCGACGGCATTTCCAATCGCGACCGGCGTCGCGACGTCTACGCCTGGAACGTCGCCTGCCCTCCTCGCTACTACTTCCGCTGCTCACCGAACTGTCATCATCACTGCTCTCGCTTGACAAACTGCTCTCGGAAGGGCGGTGCTTACGACGGCGTCGTTTTCTGTCTTTTGGCGACTTCCTTTTTCTTTCGCGGTGTTTTCCTTTCTTCTCTCGCAACGGTTCCTGGTGACACTTGGGCGTCTTCCTCGGTTGGTGATCGTTTGTCCTTCCTGTTTCCTCGTCTTCAGTGGCATACTGACTTGGCTTCCTTTTGGTTTTCTTCGCCCCCTTCTGTTGTGTCTCCACTTCTTTTTCACTGTCTCTCGCTGCTTTCGCTGATTTGCGATCGTCCGGTCCTCTGAACAGGCGGTGGTCGTCGCTCGGAACCACGCGTGACTCTCTCTTCGTCCTCCGGATAGAGTCCCCTGATATCCCGTGGCGGTTTGGCGGGGGGATTGCGCCTCTCGCTGAATTCCTCTCGAATCAGCCGCCTTGGAGGGATAATGTTTCTTCGCTGGGTGGTGGGGCGTGTTTTCTGGCAGGTTGCTGGCGATGATTCTTCGTTCTTATACTCGAGACTCGTCCCTTCTTGTGCCTTCTTCGTAGCAAGTCGCGTGGCAAGCTGTGTGAGCCTCGCGCTTGTGTATGGGTCTAATTCTTCTTCTTCGCTCGACGTACCGTCTCCATCATTCTACCCGTCGGTATACAATCTCTCGTTCACCGACTCTGAGGTCCACGCAGGTGGCGCTACTGATTTATGCTTCGAACTCCTTCCTCCGAACGATGTTTCAGCAACAATAACGGGCGGCTGCGTCACTGGCGTAGGTTGTGTCGATGAGACCCCATGTCCGGGGCTTATCTCCTTGGGCAGGTTTCTCCGAGGCGTGGTGATTGTGCGCACGTACTGCACCCCCAACGTGCTCATTTGCCAACTTCTTGCTTTACTTCTCCAATAATTATGTAATTCCGGGGAGACGCGAAGGCATTACGGCAATCCATGCACGGTCTTTTGGTCACCATGCCGGGCCAGGGTGGTCACCGGAAGTGGCAAATTCACTGAGGCGGTTGCTCCGCTGGCGGTGGGCATTTCCACCGTGGGCTGGATTTCCGGCGGTCGTGTAGCTAAGGCTGGAAGTTCCCCTCGTTGACAACCCAGATGTTGATGTGACAGATTCCACCATTCCTAAAATCTCGTTGATCTCCATTTCGCTCAGTCGCGAGCGCACCTTGGCTTCGTCGTCTATCGTGGTGGCGCTCCCCTCTGTTTCTTCCTGGGTCGCCTTCGGCTTCCTGCCTCGTCCTCTCTTTGGCTTGCGCGTCGCGGCCGGTTCCTCTTCGCTACTAGACTCCCTGTCGTCGGTTGATCGCTCTCGCTGATCATCTTCGTACCACGGAATCTCGCCTGGTTGCAACCGAGCTTCCCTCATACTGGCCCGTAACAGGCGGTCTTGCCGTGCTCCGATGTCTCCTCCCGTGTTCAATTGCTTTTCTTTTAGCATTGCTTTGAGCTGGAGAGGCGTCAGGCGCAGAATCTCCAGGTTCATGGCTCTCACTTCCCGGATCTTCAGTAGTTTCTTCATTCTCTTCTGGTGGTCGGCGGTCTCCATGACGACTACGGTCCGGTGAGTCTTCTCTCTTGTTTAAATTTTTCGCACGTTTCCGTTGCTCGAATCGCTCGCGCCAATAATGTTAGAACTAACAATAATCGGGCACAACGCGGAGATGGGTGGTAGTGTTCAAAACTCCAGGTATACACGGACAGCCTCAAAAGCGCCTTTACTGTCGTTCGGAGGAGTTCGCGACTCGAAGGGACGAAACGAGCGAAAATGATAACTCTAACTCTCCTTCACGGACTGGCACGCCATCAAAAGGGTTTAACATGCGAAACAGCAACACGGCAAAAGCAAACCAGGAGGGCCCTCCCTGTCTCGATTTCGAAATTTTAAACTATTCCTGTTTTTATTGTTTTTTATATATTTATTATATGGTATGATACATATTTTATTTATACTCTGGTGATTACCTTTATACTCTGAAAAGGGTAAAACAACAAAAAGAATGTATTAACATGTGACGACCGAGGATTAAATTACGCTGTTTCCTCTGCCAGGCGCAAGCCAACCCAAAAAAAATTTTTCACTCTTAATTTTGGGTGTGAGTAAGGGCGGTGGTGGTGAGACACGTCGAAAATCAAAAAAACTATCACCTTATTCCAAATTCTGATTTTCAGGGTGGCCGGGACACCCCTGATTTCAACCGGCCTTGAGAATTCGCTTCTCAAAATGGCTGACCGCTATAGCACGCTATTTGCTGTGTAACGAATGGGCTCCCACCCTCCTCTCCACACACAATTGCAGATTCCACAATATATATAAATAATTATTAATATTATCCACGTGTGTTGGTGTGCATCGACTCGACTCACAAAATCTCTCTCTCTCTCTCGTGTGGCTCGCTCCGCGTTGCAACTATTTTCCAAATTTCCGTTATCGCTTACGTCACTTTATTTGCCGGTCCCACGTTGCTGCGCCATTGTGACTTAGTACTTTTTTTCCCCTTTGAACCACGTTGTAATCTCGCCCTGAGGGCTGTATGATCGCGTTACTTCCTTTATTTCGCAACAATACCCACAAAGCTCGCGAAATCTAACACCACCCCACAGTCCAAACGCGCGGGTCGCGTGGTCAAATTTTAATTTAATTTGAGGCGCCAAGCCACAGCGAAACGCGTTGAGAAACCTCCTTGGCACGGCTGTTCCATGGTTAGACTCGAATCTCTGGGCGTGGATTTACGGCGACAACCTGGGGCGGTCGGAACCCTCGACGAAACCTATGACGATGGGTAATGGACGGCACATGGACACATTCAAATAAAGACACTAAAATCCCGGGGAATTAAATGGAGGCTCAACCAAATTTATTTTCGGCTTAATTTCTTACTTCGCGTCACATCAATTCCGGCACTTGTTGCACGGGCGGTGGCCGGCTCGGACGCACACGCGAGAGAGAGAGAGAGAGAGAGAGAGAGAGAGAGAGAGAAAGAGAGAGAGAGAGACTCGCAATGGTGCAGCCCCGCGCTCGGAGCTGCCGCAGAAAATTACAAAGAGTAATAATACAATTGAGGGGTCGGGGGCGGAAGGTAAAGCCACCCGACGACAGCAACTTATTTCTTATCGTGACTATCCGGCGGTAAGGCGACCACACTCTGGCGACGAATCCTCTCGTGATTTCTCTCACTTTCTCTCTTTCTCCTCGCACTACGTTAAACTCCTCTTCCCTCGTCTTTCTCCCTCCTCCTTTCTACCCTGCCTTGCTATCACTCGCACTGGCCTTCTTTTCTCTCTCTGACTCGCTCACGACGCAACTCTCACACAATTCTGTACCACTCGTTCTCACAAAAAAAACTGCTTTTCCTCGCACTTGCTAATCATGCCAATGCTTAACGCGGAATGAACGCGGTGAGAAAACGCTCGCAAGACTTCCGTCTTCTTCCTCGGCCGCGGCTCACTCTCTCTCCCTAACTCCTTGCATCACGTGATGCGTGAGGACTCTCGGCGCGCCGGCTCTCTCTCTCTCTCTCTCTCTCTCTCTCTTTACGGATTTAGTTTTTTTCATCTAGTCAGAGAGGGGAGGGTCCGCGACACCTTTACTGTTGAAGTCCTGGCTGGCTCCGACCCGGCGTTAGACAATTCACCTGAATTTATCATTTGTGAATTGAGAAGGGGCTAGATCAGACTTCTTTTCGCCACCGTGTACAGACGCCCGCATGGTTCTTATCCTAGCCATTTTTTTAATTGCCTCAACAGCTACCTTCCTCACTTTCCTTCTGCTATCATCACCGACGAATTCAACATTAACATGGCTGCTCCAGACTCTCCCGACGCCATTCACCTCAAAAATTCCATATTTTCAAACTCACACTGCCTTGTACCATCCGACCCCACTCATCGTCAGCTTTGGCGAGGCTCCCATACTTGGCTTGACCTCTTCATTGTCAAAAGCAATGATCGCGTGCTCACCTATCTAAAAACAGGCGCCCCCTTCATAGCGGGGCATGATTTCATTGAAAGCTCGCTATCCTGTGCCAAACCTCCAACTGTTGCCAGGCCGGTGATGCTCCGCGACCTGAAGAGACTCGAGCCCCATTCACTCCACCTTGCCCTCCTCCATCATCTTCCTGTTCCTGATCATCCTCCTCCGTTCTCGTCAAATACATTCATCGCTATCTCAAACTCATCCGAGCTCGTCTTAGGCACATGCTATGGCAATGCAGACGCAGCCGAGCGAGCGGTCAGCGGTGCACTTACGCCCGTGTTTGATGATGTCTCGCTACTGCGGACGATAGTTTTGTCCTCGCGTCGTAAACCGTAGGTCAATCCCCAGATCAGAGAGCTGATGCGATCACGTGATCGCGCGTACCGTCACGCACGCAGCTCTGGCTCCGCTGACGATCTAACTTGTTTCCGATCGTTACGCGCGCAAGCCTCAAACGCGCTCGACACAGCGAAGAACAGACACGTTTCCTCTCGCCTCGCTGACGCTCCGTCTGTCAGTGCGAAATGGAGGCAGCTCTGACGTCTCCATGTCACTAGCCCCAACCTACCCTCACCTCTCCAAAAATTTTCAGCCGAAGACCTTAATACATTTTACGCCTCCATAGTTAGCCGCCACCCCCCACTTAGTCACCAAGACTTTGATGCAATATCCGCCGAGCCTCTCTCTACGTCTCAATAGTATTTTCTGTCTCCGACCGTTTTCTGCTTGTGAAGTAGCTAATGCTCTCCATAAATCGACCTCTAAAGCCAAAGGACACGGTGGCCTTTCCGTGTCTATGCTCAAGCTAACACTACCTTACTCCATCCCACATATCACCAGTCTCTTCAACACCTCCATAGTATCCGCCAACTTCCCTTCGTACTGGAAAAGATCTACGATTCGGCCGTTGGCCAAATCGAAAGTGCTACTGCAGCCCTCCGACACACGCCCAATCGCTCAGCTACCCGAGCTGTCGAAGGTGCTGGAACGTCTCGTTCATAACCGACTTCAGGGCTACCTTGAAGTCAATCAGTTGCTCCATCCTTGCCTAGGGGTGTTTGACGATATCCGCCATGCCATTGACTCACGCAAACTCACCATCCTCATACTCTTTGATTTTTCAAAAGCTTTCAATTCTATCCCTCACAACATACTGCTCGCCAAGCTTCGAGCCATTAACTTTTCGACTCATGCCTTGCGGTGATTCTTCTCCTACCTCGCTGACAGGCTTCAGGCAGTCATTAACGCAGGGGGGAAACCTCTGACAGGCTTCGCGCCGAGTCCGGTGTTCCGCAGGGGAGTGTTCTTGGCCAGCTGCTTTTTGCTATCTTCATAAATGACCTCCCAGCAGTGGTTCGCTTCTCCAAGGTCATGATCTTCGCCGACGACACGCAGCTTTACCATCACTTCTTCCAGTCAGAATTTCATCTCGCTCTCAATTGTGCAACCCGCGACGCCCAAGTGGTTGTGGGTTGGGCCGGTTCAAATGGCCTCACACTCAACTCCAGCAAAACGAGGGTCATGACCCTTCGTAGCGAAACCTACATTCGCGAGCTCTACTTCGCAAGCCTGCCTCGAGTCATTGTCGACGGCTTCAGCCTCCCCTACGAGACCGAAGCTCGGAACCTTGGTGTGCTATTTACCAACACCCTTGACTGGAAATGCCAGGCCAAGCATGTCGTGCGTGAGGTGTTCGGCACTCTACTCTCTCCGATTTTTTGGACATGCTCTAACCAGAGACTTGAGAAGGTACATTGCTGTGACGCTCTTGTTTCCCCAATTCGACTACGCCGCTGCTGTCTACAACCACGTCGACAAGGAGCGAATAAATAAGCTCGAAGTTGCGTTAAATGCCTGTGTGCGGTTTGTAGTTGGGCGATTACCTTGCCGTGAGCACATAACGTCCCATAGGCTTCTCTCGGCTGGCTGTCTGCGCTCCGCAGACGGCAATACTTCGCCGGCCTCCAGGCCTTCAAAGTAGTGGCTAATAATTATCCCTCGTACCTCGTCACTCGCTTTACCACCAGACGTATCGTCGACCTCGATTTGCGTCGATCGGATCGCCGCTCGCCACAGCCGTTCGAGCCACCGCCGCGGCCAACTGAGGCTTACAAGCACTCGTTTGCGCTTGAAGGTATGGAACTGCTAAACTCCACACACCTCACAAACTTCTCTTCTGCTAACCTCGCACTGTTCAAACGAACGCTTAGCGATGCGCTATTCAGCCGAGTCGTTGCTGATTGGAACGCGCGGGTCTGCACCGAAGGGTTGCCGATCACCCTGCTTTACCGCCTACCACCGCAGACAGATGTGCTGCGACCTCGCCTCTAGCGCCAACGAGCCCTCATTGTCGAATGTTTTTTTTTACCGGCGCTCTCGTTACTTTAAGTTTTAACTTCTAATTTGTTATTTCTTTATTACTAACATGTAATGTTTATACCGCTTAGCCTAACTTGTTATATACCCAGCGATTCATTGTTTTTGTAATATTTTTCTCTATTTTTGTTTTTCTATTATTACCTTTATATTTCTTTGTTCTAAGTTAGTCATTTATATTTACCTGCGTCAGTCTTAAGATCTATTTGTCACACACTCTTGTATTATTACTAAGCGTCAGATGGGGTCTTACCCCATGACGTCAATAAATTTAATCTAATCTAATCTCTATTTCTCTCCCTCTGGGTCGCTGCCTCCCCCCCCCCCGTTGCCCCGCGCACGCCACTCCCCCGGCCGTATGCAGCTCGCAGGCTGCCGCTGGCCTTCTCTCTCCCGTGATTACGCACGCACACACACAAGCGCCGCTCTCTCTCTCTCTCATGCACACATACATACACGGCTTGCCGGGCGGTGTACCTACTCCTCTCCGCGGTGCCTCTCTCTCTTTCTTTCTCGCTCTCATGCGCTAGCGCCGCTGCGCTCTCTCTCCCTCTCTCTCTCTCTTACACCCGGGCGAGCAGTGCCACGCATGTACTGCTATTCGTGGTCTCTTTCTTTCGTTCTCTCTCTCTCTCATGTTCGCGGCTCGTGGCATTTCGCAGCACACACGTTGTTGTTCGACTTTTCTCTCTCTCACTCATGCACTAGCGCCTCGGCTCTCTCTCTCTCTCTCTCTCTCTCTCTCTCTCTCTCTCTCTCTCTCTCTCTCTCTCTCTCTCTGTCTCTCTCTCTCATGCTCGCGTGCGCCGAGGCTCAGTTTCGTCTCGGCCGCGCAGCCGGCCTCCGGCCTCGTGGCAATCGTGCCTGATATCGCCTCTCCGTTCGCGTACCTTGTGTTCTTACCGGTTATTCGCGTCCGTGAGTAGTCGGGCTTCTTCGTGGTGTTGTGTGGGTTTAGTGCGGTGGAGTGGCGTCATCGGCGGTGTCTTCGCGGCGGCAGCTGTTGGCGCGTGGCCAACATGGAGGATTAGCGGCATCGGCGCGTCCAAAATCTATCGACAAGCCGGAGAGTGAGCAGGTGAGAACGCGCGCGTCGTCTTCGCAACGGCGCGCGCAGAACTCTGCTCTCATTATCACCTCCCACCAACGCGCGCCTCTTGGCTCATCAACGCCGGCTGCTACGCTCTTCTCACGAAACAGCAACGCGCGCGCGCTGCGCACGCTCTCCGGCAAGCTGGCTAAGACTAATGGACCGGCTGCCGGGGCGCAGGGACAAGGAGCGCCAGAGAGAGGTGCCAAGCAGGTCAACAGCCCTTAGGAGCCGAAGCCTACAAAGAAAAACCGCGCCAAACGAGTCGATAGTACTCGGAAGCCGTCGACAGCGAACTCAAATTTGGCATAGTGAAGGATGATGAAGCATCGGCAACAACGAATGCGTTATCTACGCAATCTCCATTTACTATCCCGGCAGAGCTGCGGAGCGAACAGCATCTTCTCCCAGCGTCTGGACCTCAGCGCGTACATCAACCTGGAGCGCACCAAGCTCAACTCCTATCACTTCGAGATATCAGCGCCAATAACACCACCAACAACATCATTAGCAACACCACCAGCAACTATTTGACTACTACGCCAACTACTTTTCTCTCGCCGCATCTGAACGGGACGAATCTTGGCGAGGGACAACCTTCCATGATGACGCCGGTAGAAAAAGAACTAGCGAGAGAGCTTGCGAAACTATCAGGTATAACAAATGTTATGATCCCGGCCAGCACGCTGGAGTTTTTGTTACAGCGATTCGATATGGTCGAGAGGCAGCTTGAGGTAATAAAGTCTCTCAAGAGTCGGAGCCCAGTGTCAACTGGTTTTACACCGGGGGAGCTAAACGCTCACTTCTCGGGGATCTCTATCTCTCCCCTCGAGAACATAGATGAAGTAATGGACACTATACGGTCTGCAAGCGAGGAGGGTTTTGTCTTTAAACCGATAAACCTTACTGATGTAGTCCTTACTATTTCCCAGTTTTCCTCGCAGGCGAGAGGGACGGACGGGATTCCCCAGAAGATAATAGTGAAAGCTCTTCCGACTATTGGTGATTATTTAGTACAAATCTTTAATTCCTCTTTCGCCCAGGGAATCTTTCCGAGTTCTTGGAAGCAGGCACAGGTAATAGCACTTAAAAAAGTTGTAGCACCATCAACAGTATCGGAGTTCCGTCCAATAGCGCTGCTTTGTTTCTTATCCAAAGTTCTCGGAAAGATCGCCCACACCCAAATCACGGAGTACCTAAATACAAATAATCTCCTTGATCCCGTCCAGGCCGGATTTAGAAGACATCACAGCAGGCAGACTGCCCTTATCAAATTAACCGATGACATACGCATGGCTATTGACAAGAAGAAGGTGACTTTACTTCTGCTGTTTGACTTTAGCAAAGCCTTCGACACTATTTCACCAACGAAACTACTAAACAAAATAAGAGCACTGGGATTCTCAAGGACGGCGCTTTTGTGGACTAAATCGTAATTGCAAGGTCGCTCCCAGTCCGTACTTTCAAAAAGTGGCGGATCATCTGACTGGCTCGAAACAAACCTGGGAGTCCCACAAGGTTCCGTCCTGGGGCCACTGCTCTTCTGCCTTTACGTAAATGACCTACGCGACATACTAAACGGACGAACAGTAAACCACATTTTTTATGCAGACGACCTGCAGATATATCTACATACCACAAAAGATAAAATTCTAGAGGGGATATCTCGGCTGACCGTAGTTGCATAACTGATATCCGAATGGGCGGGGGACTCCAGCCTGCGTCTCAATGCTGGGTAAACCAAGGCAATTATTTTTGGCTCAAAGAAAAATATAAATGGTATTAACGAAATGGGCCTGTCTGGCATTGGGATGACGGGGGGAGGTCTCATCCCCTTTAGCGGGGAAGTTGTGAGTCTCGGTGTTACTCTTGATTCTAAATTAACGTGGAAACGGCACGTCGATAAAGTAACGAAAAAAGTCAACAAGGCCTTATATAGAGACCCTAGTGCAGCCTCATCTTGATTACTGCATGGTGGTATGCTTAGATGCAACATCTGAACTGCGTATCCGACTATAACGGTTAAGCAATGCATCTGTGAGATACATTTTTGGGGTCAGGAGGGACGAGCATATCAGCCCTTACAGGAGACGCCTGGGCTGGCTCCGCTGGGATTGTCGTAGATCTTACTTTGCAGCGCCTTTGATGTATAAAATCACACGTCTACGAGAGCCGAATTATTTAGCTGCATTCTTCTCGTAGTACAAGCCCCGGCGTCCCTGCAGGGGAGTTCCGCAGGCACTTAATATCCCAGAAGTAAGCACTAAGACTGGTGGAAAAGCTTTCCAAATCCAAATTGCCCGTTTATGGAATTCTCTTCCCTCCTCCCAGCGTCATCTACCATCGTATCAAGCATTTAAGAGGGCGGTGCGCAACCACTTTCTCGGTCTCGATCCTTAGCCCTTCTAAAGGAAAGATGGCAGCGAAAGAAGCTACCGACAGGCTCACATACTCTAGTATCTAAGCACTGAAACCTGTCTTGCCGGTCCATAAATAGTATATAAATCGATGACTGGATTATATCTGTGATACTTAAGTCCCTTACACTCGTGATATATTGTGATCTTCGTTGTAAATGCGTTGAATTTTATATAAGAATTTTATATTCGTTTTTAAGAAGTATTTCACATGTATTCTACAAAAATTGTAAATTTTATTTTATTAGTCGTAATTACCAAAGAGTATTATTATAACAGTAGGGCAGCATTTTATCTGTAGTATTTTGTGTCTCTATGAGTATTTATATATAAATGTTGCGACTGGTTGTATCGACACGATAGTAGTCTTCATGTATTGTTATATCTCACTATCATTCGAATTATTGTCTTACTTGAATAATTAATGTATATTATAATCTCTCTAAAAAAATTCTTTTACAAAAGTAAAAACTTACAGGCAAGAATAAGTTTGGTTACTATTCTACATAATTTTATACTTAACAAACATTATTTACTAAACTCTTCCACCCTCTCTTTCTTCCCCCTCTCTCTCCCGCTGTACCAAAAACTTTAATGAGAGCTTAAATATTTTTTCAAAACAATCAACACGTTCTTTAAAAATTAATTTTTTAAATATATTGTAACAACACAATTTGTCTATAGTCCTTTCATTTATTCTGATCTCATCTATTCAATAAGCACTCTCTACAAATGGTAATAATTTTTTTCATGACTGTACAAATAATAATATTGTTAATAAAACTTTCTACGAAAGTATAAAATAAGGCAAGTATAGAAGTTTTTTCTGTATAATCTATAAAATAATATTTATGATTTTTTAAATGAAGTCAAATAAATACTATAGTAAAAAGGTTTTTACTTCTTTGAGTCAATGTATGCTCAACAAATTATATGTAAGTACATTCAAATGGTTCACTGCAAATCAAACAAACGAAAGTTGTGAAATCAATTATCGATAGTCAAGTAATGCAAACCCATCCTCCGAAAAACTGTATGACTATGTTCTCAGAAGTGTATTCAAATTTCTTCATTCTTCTATACAAATTAGACACAAGAAAGTACTGAAATCAATTAATTATAGTCAAGTATCGGCCATAAGAACTATTCACACCTCGCGTGTAAAACTACATTTTACGCCCACATTGTAACTTCAAAATTATTCAGTCAGCGGGCATAAAGTACTACATAACGCCCAAGAGGCGCAATAGCTCTCACAGTCCTACAAAACTTTATAGTATCTAGGTACTTTACACCGGTGTGGGCGAAAATTATTTTAATTATATAACTATAATGCCTTACTTTTATTTCTAAAATTCATAAGAATTTTTTCAAGTATTTACGAAAAGTCAAAGCCTATATAAAAAAAATTACATAGTTACCAAGACATCACTATTCTTCATTATTCCTCCTCAATTTTGAACTTTCTATAATATTACGCATCTTGGAAGGACAAGAGAAGTGTAGAGCTGCTCTAGCAGGGGTGGTCCTCCGATCTCCCGTACATACTTGGCGGGCCCGACGGTTTGCAGTATACCGGTGGGCTACTTACATGTAGAATACTAAGTTTCTACATAAAGGTTATAGCGGGATAAGATGGTCAAAATTGCACTAACCTGGATTTTTTTTGGGATTGACCATTCGAAAGTACATTATTGAAAACCTCTCTAGCCAAATTTTCAGCTCCCTAGGTGATGATTTAAGTCTCCTAACCTAAAAAACGTACTTATTCGAAAAAAATTTTTCCCACTCGACCCTTTCTTTAAAAAAATCTGAAAAAATTCACGGACCTGTGTTTTTGTGCAAGAAATCAGCCTGATTTTTTTCAGATTTTTAATGAGAAAAAAATTTTTAATTTTTCAATGATTTTTTAGGTTATGTAGGTAATTTTTGGCTAACTTGTAAATAATAATTTTTTGTGTTTTTTTCCCGTTCTTTCAAATAGCGGTGTCCGAATTTGCGTTTTCGAGCCGGAACATACTCAAAATTCGAAAAAACCGATTTTTTAAGCATTTTTCCCATGTTTTTGGCACATAACCTCAAAACCAATAGCTAAATAAGTGTTTATGAACAATTTTTTTTTCAATTTCTTTCTATATCTTCGAATTACACTGTCAGAACTACCATTTTTGCATCAAATAATGCTATAAAATCAAATTATAAACATTTTTTTCGTGTTTTTACCATGTTTTTAGAACATAACCTCAAAGAAGATCGTTCAATACGTGTTAGGGCATACAAAAATATTCTAAAAATTTTTAGAATCGAGTATTACTTCGTCGGCAGCTACAAAGGGCCTGATATAGCCTTTTAATTAATTATTTTTATTCAATTTCATTTGTAGATAAATAAAAATGAGTAAATATTTCTAATAGAAATTAATTATTATAAATATGTTATGAATATTTTTGTGCTTATATTAAAACAATAAAATAAGTATGTACCATTTCATATTTGACCTTTATTCTTGCTAGAATTGTTTTTAGAAGTTCTATTTGACAAAATTACATGAGTAATAATTTTTAATATTGAATTATAATAATATTTTTAATCCTCGTCACTATCTTCGTCTATTACAGGACCAATATCTGAAGTAGTAAATAATTCGGAAAGAACTTTCGCTGGTCTAATAATTTTTGACTTATATCTTGCATTACTGAGATAATATATGACTACAGCAATGTGAGAACAGGATCCTACAGTTCGTAATCCATTGGCACAGTCACACGCATGGCGTAGGATACCGCTGTATCCAATTGAGTTAGGTTTGTATTCGATGTAGCATTTGTAAGTCTTACTGTTAATATGCCTGGACCTTATTAATACTTTAATGATATTTGGTTTGATCTTAATATATTCCAAATTGATATTGTCACTATCATCCATTAACTCAGCCAAATAACATACGGCTTGACCTAATTGATAGGTACCTGAAAAAAATATTTTGAGATCTCTTTCAGTCATCTCCGGAAAGTCAATGATTTCTTGGGATGTTAGCTTGATCGTAGTAGTGGGCCCTTTAGACCATCTGGTTGTCTCAGCTTCTAATGCTAAAGTATTTTCACTTTGATTAGAATTTAACATTCTTTCGATGATTATACCTTGTAAGCCACCGTCATCTTTATCGCTATTCAAACGCTTACCAAAAAGGTTGTTGAGAAAACATGCAATTCTACAATATGCACCAGCTTTTAGTAAAAGTTTATTATCTAATTGCTGGTGAAGAAGCTTATACTTTTTACCAAGAATATCATGAACAGCCTCTACAACCCATCTCAATTTCGTAACGTAACGAGATTCATTCGATTCAGTCGTACTCAAGTTGGGTCTATTTCCCTTTAAGGCAGGCATGAGAATCTTAAAGCCAAGACTTTTTAAATAAGGTATATATCTATATATATATATCTATATATATGAGGAACAGTGCTTATTCCCGCTGTTTCTCATATATATAGATATACTAACCCATGTTATTTCTGTTCGTTTCACAAGTGAACAGACCATTCCGGTCGTTTCTCTTGTCTAATTAACAAAATAAATTAGTTAAAATAGACAATTTGAGTTAAATAGAATGAAGAAAAGTAACAATTTTTTATTTTATTTTATTATATTTTAACAGAATTTGTCTATTTCAACTCTTTCTTTTTATAACTAGGCAGCAGAATCGACCGAAATAGTCGGTTCACTAGCGAAACGACCAATAAAAAAACGCACCCCACATGTTGATATTCAATTACTGAACTATTTCAATCGTTTGTTACTTTAGAGGATATTTTTATCATTATAATTATGCAGATCGGTAGTTGAAGTACAGATGAATATATACTCCATGCGGCACTTGACTATCTGCATATCAACTCATAATAATTAATATTGATGCATAGTTACAAATACATAAATATGTTCATATGTTTCACGAATAATTCTGTAATATGCAGTTTCCCTGCGCCTGAAAAAGGCTATATCAGGCCCTTTGTAGCTACCGGAGAAGTAATACTCAATTCTAAAAAATTTTTTTCATTAAAAAAATTTTTAGCGTATTTTTGTATATCCTAACACGTATTGAACGATCTTCTTTGAGGTTATGTTCCAAAAACATGGTAAAAAAACACGAAAAAAATGTTTATAATTTAATTTTATAGCATTATTTGATGCAAAAATGGTAGTTTTGACAGTGGAATTTGAAGATATAGAAAGAAATTGAAAAAAAATTGTTCATAAATACTTATTTAGCTATTGGTTTTGAGGTTATATGCCAAAAACATGCGAAAAATGCTTAAAAAATCGGTTTTTTCGAATTTTAAATATATTCCGGCTCGTAAACGCAAATTCGGACACCGCCATTTGAAAGAACGGGTAAAAATACACAAAAAATCATTATTTACAAGTTAGCCAAAAATTACCTACATAACCTAAAAAATCATTGAAAAATTAAAAAATTTTTTCTCAGCTCAATTTTTTCTTTAAAAATCTGAAAAAAATCAGGCTGTTTTCTTACTCAAAAACCTGTGAATTTTTTCAGATTTTTTTAAAGAGAGGGTCGAGCGGAAAAAATTTTTTTCGAGAAAACACGTTTTTTAGGTTAGGAGACTCAAATCATCACCTAGGGAGCTGAAAATTTGGCTAGAGAGGTTTTTAGTAATGTACTTTCGAATGGTCAATCCCAAAAAAAAACCCAGGTGAGTGCAATTTTGACCATCTTATCCCGCTATAGCCTCTGTTAACAATATTTATACGTATAAGTCCACCATAAATAATTACATTGGTTCTAATTTTTAATTGATGCCGTTAAGTACAACATATTCGTACATGTGCAGAATCACGATTTATATTTGATTACTAAAAATATTTTTCCTTGTGTCCGTCCTTTTTAAACGAGAATAAAATAAAAAATTCATATAAATTTATTGCCTGCTCAAAAGTCCTTTACATTTTACTAACCCTTTTATAAGCAACATATGTTATATACTTTTCCCCCGTGTAAATATCATATATGATCTCATATGAGAATTTCAGACATCGCAAATCTCGTATGAGATCTTACATGTGATGTCATATGCAATTTTACGTTTTATGAGATCTCATATGATATTTTCACGCGGGTGTGTACTTTTTATTTAAAAACAGAGTGATAGATTCATAGATCAGTAGTTAATATGTAGAAGTAACCCATTTATGCATTTTATCTCATCTTTAAACTTATGAATATTTATATGAAAATGACCATGCCTTACACCATGAACTGCAAACGGTTGGGCCCGCCAAGTATGTACGGGAGATCGGAGGACCACCCTTGCTAGAGCAGCTCTACATTTCTCTTGTCCTTCCAAGATGCGTAATATTATAGAAAGTTCAAAATTGAGGAGGAATAATGAAGAATAGTGATGTGTTGGTAACTATGTAATTTTTTTTATATAGGCTTTGATTTTTCGTAAATACTTGAAAAAATTCTTATGAATTTTAGAAATAAAAGGAAGGCATTATAGTTATATAATTAAAAGAATTTTCGCCCACACCGGCGTAAAGTACGTAGATACTATAAAGTTTTGTGGGAGTGTGTGAGCTATTGGGCCTCTTGGGCGTTATGTAGTACTTTATGCCCGCTGACTGAATAATTTTGAAGTTACAATGTGGGCGTAAAATGTAGTTTTACACGCGAGGTATGAATAGTTCTTATGGCCGGTACTTGACTATAATTAATTGATTTCAGTACTTTCTTGTGTCTAATTTGTATAGAAGAATGAAGAAATTTGAATACACTTCTGAGAACATAGTCATACAGTTTTTCGGAGGATGGGTTTGCATTACTTGACTATTGATAATTGATTTCACAACTTTCGTTTGTTTGATTTGCAGTGAACCATTTGAATGTTCTTACATATAATTTGTTGAGCATACATTGACTCAAAGAAGTAAAAACCTTTTTACTATAGTATTTATTTGACTTAATTAAAAAAATCATAAATATTATTTTATAGATTATACAGAAAAAACTTCTATACTTGCCTTATTTTATACTTTCGTAGAAAGTTTTATTAACAATATTATTATTTGTACAGTCATGAAAAAAATTATTACCATTTGTAGAGAGTGCTTATTGAATAGATGAGATCAGAATAAATGAAAGGACTATAGACAAATTGTGTTGTTACAATATATTTAAAAAATTCGTTTTTAAAGAACGTGTTGATTGTTTTGAAAAAATATTTAAGCTCTCATTAAAGTTTTTGGTACAGAGGGAGAGAGAGGCGGAAGAAAGAGAGGGTGGAAGAGTTTAGTCAATAATGTTTGTTAAGTATAAAACTATGTAGAATAGTAACCAAACTTATTCTTGCCTATAAGTTTTTACTTTTGTAAAAGAATTTTTTTAGAGAGATTATAATATACATTAATTATTCAAGTAAGACAATAATTCGAATTATAGTGAGATATAACAATACATGAAGACTACTATCGTGTCGATACAACCAGTTGCAACATTTATATATAAATACTCATAGAGACACAAAATACTACAGATAAAATGCTGCCCTACTGTTATAATAATACTCTTTGGTAATTACGACTAATAAAATAAAATTTACAATTTTTGTAGAATACATGTAAAATACTTCTTAAAAACTAATATAAAATTCTTATATAAAATTCAACGCATTTACAACGAAGATCACAATATATCACGAGTGTAAGGGACTTAAGTATCACAGATATAATTCAGTCACCGATTTACATACTATTTATGGACCGGCAAGACAGGTCTCAGTGCTTAGATACTAGAGTATGCGAGTCTGTCGGTAGCTTCTTTCGCTGCCATCTTTTCTTTGGAAGGGCTAAGGATCGAGACCGAGAAAGTGGTTGCGCACCGCCCTCTTAAATGCTTGATACGATGGTAGATGACGCTGGGAGGAGGGAAGAGAATTCTATAAACGAGCAATTTAGATTTGGAAAGCTTTTCCACCAGTCTTAGTGCTTACTTCTGGGATATTAAGTTCCTGCGGAACTCCCCTGCAGGGACGCCGGGGGTTGTACTCCGAGAAGAATGCAGCTAAATAATTCGGCTCTCGTAGACGTGTGATTTTATACATCAAAAGCGCTGCAAAGTAAGACCTACGAGAATCCGAGCGGAGCCAGCCCAGACGTCTCCTGTAAGGGCTGGTATGCTCGTCCCTCCTGACCCCAAAAATGTATCTCACAGATGCATTGCTTAACCGTTGTAGTCGGATACGCAGTTCAGATGTTGCATCTAAGCATACCACCATGCAGTAGTCAAGATGAGGCTGCACTAGGGTCTCTGTATAAGGCCTTGTTGACTTTTTTCGTTACTTTATCGACGTGCCGTTTCCACGTTAATTTAGAATCAAGAGTAACACCGAGACTCACAACTTCCCCGCTAAAGAGGATGAGACCTCCCCCCGTCATCCCAATGCCAGGCAGGCTCATTTCGTTAATACCATTTATATTTTTCTTTGAGCCAAAAATAATTGCCTTGGTTTTGCCAGCATTGAGACGCAGGCCGGAGTCCCCCGCCCATTCGGATATCAGTTATGCAACTACGGTCAGCCGAGATATCCCCTCTAGAATTTTATCTTTTGTGGTATGTAGATATATCTGCAGGTCGTCTGCATAAAAAATGTGGTTTACTGTTCGTCCGTTTAGTATGTCGCGTAGGTCATTTACGTAAAGGCAGAAGAGCAGTGGCCCCATGACGGAACTTTGTGGGACTCCCAGGTTTGTTTCGAGCCAGTCAGATGATCCGCCACTTTTTGAAAGTACGGACTGGGAGCGACCTTGCAAGTACGATTTAGTCCACAAAAGCGCCGACCTTGAGAATCCCAGTGCTCTTATTTTGTTTAGTAGTTTCGTTGGTGAAATAGTGTCGAAGGCTTTGCTAAAGTCAAACAGCAGAAGTAAAGTCACCTTCTTCTTGTCAATAGCCATGCGTATGTCATCGGTTAATTTGATAAGGGCAGTCTGCGTGCTGTGATGTCTTCTAAATCCGGCCTGGAAGGGATCAAGGAGATTATTTCTATTTAGGTACTCCGTGATTTGGGTGTGGGCGATCTTTCCGAGAACTTTGGATAAGAAACAAAGCAGCGCTATTGGACGGAAGTCCGATACTGTTGATGGTGCTACAACTTTTTTAAGTGCTATTACCTGTGCCTGCTTCCAAGAACTCGGAAAGATTCCCTGGGCAAAAGAGGAATTAAAGATTTGTATTATCTTCTTTCACTATTATCTTCTGGGGAATCCCGTCCGTCCCTCTCGCCTGCGAGGAAAAGGGGGAAATAGTAAGGACTACATCAGTAAGGTTTATCGGTTTAAAGACAAAACCCTCCTCGCTTGCAGACCGTATAGTGTCCATTACTTCATCTATGTTCTCGAGGGGAGAGATAGAGATCCCCGAGAAGTGAGCGTTTAGCTCCCCGGGTGTAAAACCAGGTGACACTGGGCTCCGACTTTTGAGAGACTTTATTACCTCAAGCTGCCTCTCGACCATATCGAATCTCTGTAACAAAAACTCCAGCGTGCTGGCCGGGATCATAACATTTGTTATACCTGATAGTTTCGCAAGCTCTCTCGCTAGTTCTTTTTCTATCTGCGTCATCATGGAAGGTTGTCCCTCGCCAAGATTCGTCCCGTTCAGATGCGGCGAGAGAAAAGTAGTTGGGATAGTAGTCAAATTGTTGCTGGTGGTGTTGCTAATGCTGTTGTTGGTGGTGTTATTGGCGCTGATATCTCGAAGTGATAGGAGTTGAGCTTGGTGCGCTCCACGTTGATGTACGCGCTGAGGTCCAGACGCTGGGAGAAGATGCTATTCGCCCCGCAGCTCTGCCAGGATGGTAAATGGAGATTGCGTAGATAACGCATTCGTTGTTGCCGATGCTTCATCCTCCTTCACTATGCCTACATTTGAGTCCGCTGTCGACGGCTTCTGAGTACTATCGACCCGTTTGGCGCTGTTTTTCTTTGTAGGCTTCGGCTCCTGCGGACTGTTGACCTGCTCGGCACCTCTCTCTGGCGCTCCTTGTCCCTGCGCCCCGGCAGCCGGTCCATTAGTCTTAGCCAGCTTGCCGGAGAGCATGCGCAGCGCGCGCGCGCTGCTGTTACGTGAGGAGAGCGTAGCAGCCGGCGTTGATGAGCCAAGAGGCGCGCGTTGATGGGAGGTGATAATGAGAGAAGAGCTCTGCGCGCGCCGTTGCGAAGACGACGCGCGCGTTCTCGCCTGGTCGCTCTCCGGCTTGTCGATAGATTTTGGACGCGCCCATGCCGCTCATCCTCCATGTTGGCCACGCGCCAACAGCTGCCACCGCGAAGACACCGCCGATGACGCCACTCCACCGCACTACACCCACATAACACCACGATGAAGCCCGAATACTCACGAACGCGAATAACCGGAAAGAACACAAGGTGCGCGAATGGAGAGGCGATATCGGGCACGATTGCCACGAGGCCGGAGGCCGGCTGCGCGGCCGAGACGAAACTGAGTCTCGGCGCGCCGCGAGCATGAGAGAGAGAGAGAGAGAGAGAGAGAGAGAGAGAGAGAGAGCGCAGAGGCGCTAGTGCATGAGTGAGAGAGAGAGAAAAGTCGAACAGCAACGTGTGTGCTGCGAACTGCCACGAGCCGCGAACATGAGAGAGAGAGAGAGAACGAAAGACTGAGAGACCACGAATAGCAGTACATTCGCGGCACTACTCGCCCGGGTGTAAGAGAGAGAGAGAGAGAGAGACAGAGAGAGAGAGAGAGAGAGAGACAGAGAGAGAGAGAGAGAGAGAGAGACAGACAGACAGAGAGAGAGAGAGAGAGAGAGGCACCGCAGAGCGGAGTAGGTACTCCGTCCGGCAAGCCGTGTATGTATGTGTGCATGAGAGAGAGAGCGGCGCTTGTGTGTGTGCGTGCGTAATCACGGGAGAGAGAAGGCCAGCGGCAGCCTGCGAGCTGCATATGGCCGGGGGAGTGGCGTGCGCGGGGCAACGGGGGTGGGGAGGCAGCGACCCAGAGGGAGAGAAATAGAGATTAGATTAGATTAAATTTATTGACGTCATGGGGTAAGTCCCCATCTGACGCTTAGTGATAATATAAAAGTGTGTGACAAATAGATCTTAAGACTAACGCAGGTAAATGTAAATGACTAACTTAGAACAAAGAAATATAAAGTTAATAATAGAAAAACAAAAATAGAGAAAAATATTACAAAAACAATGAATCGCTGGGTATATAACAAGTTAGGCTAAGCGCTATAAGCATTACTTGTTAGTAATAAAGAAATAACAAATTAGAAGTTAAAACGTAAAGTAACGAGAGCGCCGGTAAAAAAAAAACATTCGACAATGAGGGCTCGTTGGCGCTAGAGGCGAGGTCGCAGCACATCTGTCTGCGGTGGTAGGCGGTAAAGCAGGGTGATCGGCAACCCCTCGTTGCAGATCCGCGCGTTCCAATCAGCAACGTCTCGGCTGAATAGCGCATCGCGAAGCGTTCGTTTGAACAGTGCGAGGTTAGCAAGAGAGAAGATTGTGAAGTGTATGGAGTTTAGCCGTTCCATACCTTCAAGCGCAAACGAGTGCTTGTAAGCCTCAGTTCGCCGCGGCGGTGGCTCGAACGGCTGTGGTGGGCGGCGATTCGATCGACGCAAATCGAGGTCGACGATACGTCTGGTGGTAAAACGAGTGGCTAGGTACGAGGGATAATTATTAGCCACTACTTTGAAGGCCTGGAGGCCGACGAAGTATTGCCGTCTGCGGAGCGCAGACAGCCAACCGAGAGTAAGCCTATGGGACGTTATGTGCTCACGGCGAGGTAATCGCCGAACTGCAAACCGCACACAGGCATTTAACGCAACTTCGAGCCTATTTATTCGCTCCTTGTCGACGTGATTGTAGACAGCGGCGGTGTAGTCGAATTGGGGAAACACGAGCGTCACAGCAATGTACCTTCTCAAGTCTCTGGTTAGAGCATGTCCAAAAAATCGGAGAGAGTAGAGTGCCGAACACCTCACGCATGACATGCTTAGCGTAGCTTTTCTAGTTGAGGGTGTTGGTAAATGGCACACCAAAGTTCCGAGCTTCGGTCACGTAGGGGAGGCTGAAGCCGTCGACAATGACTCGAGTCAGGCTTGCGAAGTCGAGCTCGCGAATGTAGGTTTCGCTACGAAGGGTCATGACCCTTGTTTTGCTGGAGTTGAGTGTGAGGCCATTTGAACAGGCCCAATCCACGACCACTTGGGCGTCGCGGGTTGCACAATTGAGAGCGAGATGAAATTCTGACTGGAAGAAGTGATGGTAAAGCTGCGTGTCGTCGGCGAAGATCGTGACCTTGGAGAAGCTAATCACTGCCGGGAGGTCATTTATGAAGATAGCAAAAAGCAGCGGGCCAAGAACACTCCCCTGCGGAACACCGGACTCGGCCCGAAGCCTGTCAGAGGTTTTCCCCCCTGCGTCAATGACTGTCTGAAGCCTGTCAGCGAGGTAGGAGAAGAATCACCGTAAGGCATGAGTCGAAAAGTTAATGGCTCGAAGCTTGGCGAGCAGTATGTTATGAGGGATAGAATCGAAAGCTTTTGAAAAATCGAAGAGTATGAGGATGGTGAGTTTGCGTGAGTCAATGGCATGGCGGATATCGTCGAACACCCCTAGGAGGGCTGTCTGGGTGCTGTGATCAGGGCGGAAGCCTGCTTGGCAAGGATGGAGCAACTGATTGACTTCAAGGTAGCCCTGAAGTCGGTTATGAACGAGACGTTCCAGCACCTTCGACAGCTCGGGTAGCTGAGCGATGGGGCGTATGTCGGAGGGCTGCAGTAGCACTTTCGATTTGGCCAACGGCCGAATCGTAGATCTTTTCCAGTACGAAGGGAAGGTGGCGGATACTATGGAGGTGTTGAGGAGACTGGTGATATGTGGGATGGAGTAAGGTAGTGTTAGCTTGAGCATAGACACGGAAAGGCCACCGTGTCCTGCGGCTTTAGAGGTCGATTTATGGAGAGCGTTAGTTACTTGACAAGCAGGAAACGGGCGGAGACAGAAAATACTATTGAGACGTAGAGAGAGGCTCGGCGGCTATTGCATCAAAGTCTTGGTGAGTAAGTGGGGGGTGGCGGCTAACTATGGAGGCGTAAAATGTATTAACGTCTTCGGCTGAAAATTTTTGGAGAGGTGAGGGTAGGTTGGCGCTAGTGACATGGAGATGTCGGAGCTGCCTCCATTTCGCACTGACAGACGGAGCGTCAGCGAGGCAAGAGGCAATGTGTCTGTTCTTCGCTGTCTCGAGCGCGTTCGAGGCTTGCGCGCGTAACGATCGGAAGCAGGTTAGATTGTCAGCGGAGCCAGAGTTGCGTGCGTGACGGTACGCGCTATCACGTGATCGCATCAGCGCTCTGATCTGGGGATTAACCCACGGTTTACGACGCGAGGACAAAACTATCTTCCGCAGTGGCGAGACATCATCAAACACGCGCGTAAGTGCACCGCTGAGCGCTCGCTCGGCACGTCTGCATTGCCATAGCATGTGCCTAAGACGAGCTCGTATCAGTTTGAGGTAGCGATGAATGTATTTGACGAGAACGGAGGAGGATGATCAGGAACAGGAAGATGATGGAGGAGGGCAAGGTGGAGTGAATGGGGCTCGAGTCTCTTCAGGTCGCGGAGTATCACCGGCCTGGCAACAGTTGGAGGTTTGGCACAGGATAGCGAGCTTTCAATGAAATCATGCCCCGCTATGAAGGGGGCGCCTGTTTTTAGATCGGTGAGCACGCGATCATTGCTTTCGACAATGAAGAGGTCAAGCCAAGTATGGGAGCCTCGCCAAAGCTGACGATGAGTGGGGTCTGATGGTACAAGGTAGTGTGAGTTTGAAAATATGGAATTTTTGAGATGAATGGCGTCGGGAGAGTCTGGAGCAGCCATGTTAATGTTGAATTCGTCGGTGATGATAGCAGAAGGAAAGTGAGGAAGGTAGCTGTTGAGGCAATTAAAAAAATGGCTAGGATAAGAACCATGCGGGCGTCTGTACACGGTGGCGAAAAGAAGTCTGATCTGGCCCCTTCTCAATTCACAAATGATAAATTCAGGTGAATTGTCGAACGCCGGGTCGGAGCCAGCCAGGACTTCAACAGTAAAGGTGTCGCGGACCCTCCCCTCTCTGACTACATGAAAAAAACTAAATCCGTAGAGGGAGAGAGAGAGAGAGAGGAGAGAGAGAGAGAGAGAGAGAGAGAGAGAGAGAGAGAGAGAGAGAGAGAGAGAGAGAGAGAGAGAGAGAGAGAGAGAGAGAGAGAGAGAGAGAGAGAGAGAGAGAGAGAGAGAGAGAGAGGGAGACCACACTCAGTGGGAGAGAAAACCGACCTCGTGGAGTTACGGGAACGCGTAGGCAAATAAAGGTGCACCGCCACCGAAGCAGAACTTAACTGAACTCAATTCCTTCTTAAATCACGTGCGCAACAGGTGGCAGCAGAAGGCGACGTGAAATGTAACTGCGCACCTACCGCCGTGAGAGAAACCAATTAGGAAGGCGCTGGAATTGTCCAGCCCTCCTAATTGGAGCGAGATCGGGGAAGCCGGCGCGCCGAGGGTCCTCACGCATCACGTGATGCAAGGAGTTAGGGAGAGAGAGTGAGCCGCGACCGTGGAAGAAGACGGAAGTCTTGCGGGCGTTTTCTCATCGCGTTCATTCCGTGTTAAGCATTGGCATGATTAGCAAGTGCGAGAAAAAGCAGTTTTTTTTGTGAGAACGACTGGTACAGAATTGTGTGAGAGTCGCGTCGTGAGCGAGTCAGAGAGAGAAAAGTAGGCCAGTGCGATTGATAGCAAGGCAGGGTAGAAAGGAGGAGGGAGAAAGACGAGGTAAGAGGAGTTTAACGTAGTGCGAGGAGAAAGAGAGAAAGAGAGAGAAATCACGAGAGGATTAGTCGCCAGAGTGTGGTCGCCTTACCGCCGGATAGTCACGGTAAGAAATAAGTTGCAGTCGTCGGGTGGCTTTACCTTCCGCCCCCTACCCCTCAAATGTATTATTAATCTTTGTAATTTTCTGCGGCAGCTCCGAGCGCGGGGCTGCACCATTGCGAGTCTTTCTCTCGCGTCTGCGCGTTTTGTGAATGCGTGTGGGCCAGTGCGTGGCCATCTTGAATCGCGTGCGCGTTGGAACCGGCGACCGCCCATGCAACAAGTGCCGGAATTGATATGACGCGAAGTAAGAAATTAAGCCGAAAATAAATTTGGTTGTGCCTCCATTTAATTCCCCGGGATTTTAGTGTCTTTATTTGAATGTGTCCATGTGCCGAACGTTACCCATCGTCATAGGTTTCGTCGAGGGTTCCGATCGCCCCAGGTCGTCGCCGTAAATCCACGCCCAGAGATTAGAGTCTAACCATGGAGCAGCCGTGCCAAGGAGGTTTCTCAACGCGTTTCGCCGTGGCCTGGCGCCCCAAATTAAATTAAAATTTGGCCACGCGACCCGCGCGTTTGGACTGTGGGGTCGTGTTAGATTTCGTGAGCTTTTTGGGTATTGTTGCGAAATAAAGGAAGTAACGCGATCATACAGCCCTCAGAGCGAGATTACAACGTGGTTCAAAGGGGAAAAATAGTACTACGTCACAATGGCGCAGCAACGTGGGACCGGCAAATAAAGTGACGTAAGCGATAACGGAAAGTTGGAAAATAGTTGCAACGCGGAGCGAGCCACGCGAGAGAGAGAGATTTTGTGAGTCGAGTCGATGCACACCAACACACGTGGATAATATTAATAATTATTTATATATATTGTGGAATCATTTTAAAATTCAACTGCAATTGTGTGTGGAGAGGAGGGTCAGAGCCCATTCATTACACAGCTAATACCGTGCTATCGCGGTCAGCCATTTTGAGAAGCGAATTCTCAAAGCAGGTTGAAATCAGGGGGTGTCCCGGCCACCCTGAAAATCAGAATTTGGAATAAGGTGATAGTTTTTTTGATTTTCGATGTGTCTCACCACCACCGCCCTACTCACACCCAAAATTAAGCGTGAAAAATTTTTTTTGGGTTGGCTTGCGCCTGGCAGAGGTAACAGCGTAATTTAATCCTCGGTTGTCACATGTTAATACATTCTTTTTGTTGTGTTATCCTTTTCAGAGTATAAAGGTAATCACCAGAGTATAAATATAATATATATCATACCATATAATAAATATATAAATAACAATAATAACAGGAATAGTTTATAATTTCGAAATCGAGACAGGGAGGGCCCTCCTGGTTTGCTTTTGCCGTGTTGCTGTTTCGCATGTTAAACCCTTTCGCTGGCGTGCGAGTCCATGAAGGAGAGTTAGAGTTATCATTTTCGCTCGTTTCGTCCCCCGAGCGACAGCAAAGGCGCTTTTGAGGCTGCCCGTGTGTACCTGGAGTTTTGAACACTACCACCCATCTCCGCGTTGTGCCCGATTATTGTTAGTTCTAACATTATTGGCGCGAGCGATTCGAGCAGCGGAAACGTGCGAAAAATTTAAACAAGAGAGAAGACTCACCGGACCGTAGTCGTCATGGAGACCGCCGACCACCAGAAGAGAATGAAGAAACTACTGAAGATCCGAGAAGTGAGAGCCATGAACCTGGAGATTCTGCGCCTGACGCCTCCCCAGCTCAAAGCAATGCTAAAAGAAAAGCAATTGAATACGGGAGGAGACATCGGAGCACGGCAAGACCGCCTGTTACGGGCCAGTATGAGGGAAGCTCGGTTGCAACCAGGCGAGATACCGTGGTACGAAGATGATCAGCGAGAGCGATCAACCGACGACAGCGAGTCTAGTAGCGAAGAGGAACCGGTCGCGACGCGCAAGCCAAAGAGAGGACGAGGCATGAAGCCGAAGTCGACCCAGGAAGAAACAGAGGGGAGCGCCACCACGACAGACGACGAAGCCAAGGTTCGCTCGCGACTGAGCGAAATGTCACATCAACATCTGGGTTGTCAACGAGGGGAACGTCCAGCCGTAGCTACACGACCGTCGGAAATCCAGCCCACGGTTGAAATGTCCACCGCCAGCGGAGCAACCGCCTCAGTGAATCTGCCACTTCCGGTGACCACCCTGGCCCGGCATGGTGACCAAAAGACCGTGCATGGATTGCCGCAATGCCTTCGCGTCTCCCCGGAATTACATAATTATTGGAGGAGTAAAGCGAGGAGTTGGCAAATGAGCACGTTGGGGGTGCAGTACGTGCGCACAATCACCACGCCTCGAAGAAACCTGCCCAAGGAGATAAGCCCCGGACATGGGGTCTCATCGACACAACCGACGCCAGTGACGCAGCCGCCCGTGATTGTTGCTGAAACATCGTTCGGAGGAGGGAGTTCGAAGCATAAATCAGTAGCGACGGGTAGAATGATGGAGAGGGTACGTCGAGCGAAGAAGAAGAATTAGACCCATACACAAGCGCGAGGCTCACACAGCTTGTCACACGACTTGCTACGAAGTAGGCACAAGAAGGGACGAGTCTCGAGTCTAAGAACGAAGAAGCACCGCAGCAACCTGCCAGAAAACACGCCCCACCCCCCGCGAAGCAACATTATCCCTCCAAGGCGGCTGATTCGGGAGGAATTCAGCGAGAGGCGCAATCCCCCCGCCAAACCGCCCCGGGATATCAGGAGACTCTATCCGGAGGACGAAGAGAGTGTCACGCGTGGTTCCGAGCGACGACCACGGCCTGTTCAGAGGACCGGAGGATCGCAAATCAGCGAAAGCAGCGAGAGCGACTACGACAGTGAAAAAGAAGTGGAGACACAACAGAAGGGGGCGAAGAAAACCAAAAGGAAGCCGAGTCAGTATGCCACTGAAGACGAGGAAACAGGAAGGACAAACGATCACCAACCGAGGAAGACGCCCAAGTATCACCAGGAACCGTTGCGAGAGAAGAAAGGAAAACATCGCGAAAGAAAGAGGATGTCGCCAAAAGACCGAAAACGACGCCGTCGTAAGCACCGCCCTTCCGAGAGCAGTTTGTCAAGCGAGAGTCAGTGATGATGACAGTTCGGTGAGCAGCGAAAGTAGTAGCGAGGAGGGCAGGCTACGTTCCAGGCGTAGAGGTCGCGACGCCGGTCGCGATTGGAAATGCCGTCGAGAGGTACAAGCCTGGCGAATACAATTCTCGGGAGAAGATAAAGAAGGGCCAGAAGAATTTTTAACGATGCTCTCCGCCTGGCGAAAGAAGTCAAGCATGTCAGACAGAGAATTGCTGCGGGCATTGCCGAGCGTTTTGGCCAAGAGTGCGTTGCGGTGGTACCTTACGACGCAGGATGATATCACTTAATGGTACGCGTTCAAGAAAGAATTCCGGTTGCAGTTCATCGGAGCATTAGACAAAACAGACGTCGAGGAGGAACTGCACGCTCGCACTCAAGCCCGAGTCGAAAACATCACTAACTTCCTGTCATGTTTCAGATACATAGTCGGCAATTTTAAACGCCCACCGACGGAGAAGAAGTTAGTAATAATAGCCTATAAAAATCTCCTGCCCGATTATCGGAATGCCCTTTTTGATAAACAGGTAACTTCGTTGCAGATGATCAAGGACTATGTGGTTAAGCTAGAACGTCAGATGGAGATAGATCGGAGATACACGTCCCCGAAATCAGGAGACAAAATGAAATTACAGGGAGCCGCGCGTGTAAAAAGCGGCCGCGCCATTAAAGGGGTAGCAGCGTTGGAAATCGGAGAGGACACGAGTGCTAGTGACGAGGAAATTACCGCCCAGGATCACACAAAAAAGACTAAGAAGTGTACGAAGACGAAGAAAGCGAAAGTACACGGAGAAGTCGCCGCAGTGGGGGCAAAACCACCCACACCCGCGCCGCCGATGACAACTCCACCGCCGCTGACGCAGCAAGCGAGCGTTGGAAATACCCCACCACCAAGCAACGCCGCTACTTGTGGTGGTAACGGCGGAAATCCGCGACGAGGGAGGGGGAGATATGATCGGGAAGGTGATTATCGGCCCCCACCAGATGTGGGAGCACGCAGAAGTGACGACACGACCCGATTCGTGGGGGCATGTTATATCTGCGAGGAGATCGGACACAGAGCAAATCAGTGCCCGCGAAGAGAATGCTACGCATGCCGCCAGGTAGGGCACATAGCACCTGATTGTCCCCTACGTCCGCCGCGACCGCCCACGAACGTGAGTTGCCAAGTGTGCGGTTAACAGGAAGTCACCTTCGCCAATTGCACGAACTGCGTCCATCGAAGATCGCAGTGGGGAAATGGGCAGGCGGGAGGCCAGACCAGTCCCCTGGTTTCCCCTCAGCAGCCACAGGGACACTAAGAGGAAGATTGATGGCAGAAGATAATGTTGCAGATGAGAGAAGCGAAAGAGGAGAGGAGAGTAAGAGATGCGAGAGCGCTGTCCTGCCCTTTTCGTGTACGCCGCACAGTGGGAACAAATCGTTTTTTTTGTGACAAAATCAATTATGTCCAGATCGGGCAAAGATATCTTCAACTTTTTTTTTTAAATAAAGGTGAAGATATGTAGAATATGGAAAAAATATTCCCGATATGGAATTTTTATATCCTAACCTCAAAAAACTTGCCTAAACATGCATACTTTCGAAAAAAAAAACAGAAAATTCGAGCCAAAAAAAAAAAAATTTTTTTAGTGACAGGATACTTTTCTGATGTATTTTGATCTGCTGAACACGATTATCCTGGTCCCATCAACCAAAAATCAAAACACTTTAGGAAAAAAAGCGATATATGTCGATATTTGGCGATATTTGTGGATATCTGTTGCTTTTATCTAAAATATTTTGATTTTTGGTTGATCGGACCAGGATAATAGTGTTCGGGGGATCAAAATACATCGGAAAAGTGTCTTGTCACTATAATAAAAATTTTTTTTTTGGCTCGAATTTTCTGTTATTTTTTTCAAATTTCTCATGTTTAGGCAAGTTTTTTGAGGTTAGGATATAAAAATTCCATATCGAGAATAGTTTTTCCATATTCTACATATCGTCACCTTTATTTTGAAAAAAAAAAGTTTAAGATATCTTTGCCCGATCTCGACATAATTGATTTTAAAAAAAGAACGATTTGTTCCCACTGTGTGGAGTACACGAAAAGCGAACGACAGCGCTCTCGCATCTCTTACTCTCCACTCCTCTTTCGTTTCTCTCCTCCGCAACATTATCATCTGCTATCAATCTTCGAAAGTTATAAGGGTTTAAAGTTGAATCTTAGAAAGGCATAAAAATGCAAAAATCGCAGGGATCGGCATCGCCGACTTTGAGAGTATTTTTATGCCTTTCTAAGCTTCAATTTCAAACCCTTATAACTTTCGAAGGACTCGTCCTTTCTTAATTTTTAAAAAAGGGATTTTAAGGTCTTTTTTTTAGTTTAAATTGCTATTTTGAACTTTTGAGTTGATCGATTCTGGGCTAAATGGCTGAGGTTTAAACAGAAGGACTATTTTGGCCATTTTCTTAAGAAGTATAAGTTGTTGTAGAAAAGGTATACCATTCGATAGACCCTGTTAAACAGCGAATTTCTATTATTTATACTACAAACAACCGGTAAAGCCTAGTCTGGTAGGTGTGCCAAAAAAAAAATTTCATAACCACGTTTAGGGTTTGGTTGCAGATTTCCGTAGTATTGTACATATACATCAAAATAAAAAATTTGAAACAATATTAAGAAAACAAACAGTGTTTGATTAATCATATGATATTAATTTGTATTATTTTATATAAGATATAGTGAAACTAACAATAAATAATAAATTTCATTTTGTAATTTAGGTATTAATTTTGTTATTTCAATACATAAAAATTTATTTATTTTTCCCAATTAGCTGCTAACAAGGAAACCACCCCAACTCGAACTCACCGATTTTGATAATTTTTGGATATATATAGTACTTAAAAAAATATTCGACACATATTTTTTTTTATCGGTCCATAAGGACTGTAAGGGGTGAAATCCACCCCCAAAGTCAACCCTCACAATTCGTTTTTTTGGAATTTCTCAGCGTGTAATGCATTTTTTTGAAAAAAATCAATTGGAAAGTATTCGTCTTAAAAAACATTAAGTATGATTAGTATTTATAACCAAAGGGGTTGCCACCCCTATTTTTTAATTTAATAAAACTGCATTTTTTATTTTTTTTTAAATATCGAGGTTTAGTTAAAAAAAATTATAAAAAGTACTTTTGTGAACAGTATCAAACATTAGTGTTGACATGTTTCGGGATTTTTCAAAAATCAACCCCTAAATACCCTTAACTACCCCTCATAGTGATAGACCATGTATAAGTGGCAAAAAAAAGATATAAGAAATCAAAGTACATTCAATTGATTTTATTTATTAAGAGTACCAAAAAGGATGAAAAAAGCTACCCCCAAAAGTGAATACCGAATATATCATCAGTTCTCATTAAAATTCTTGATTAAAAAAAAATATATAAAATAATTACTGTATGACTGGAAAAGATAATAACATTAATTTTTTAATAAAATCAGTATTTTTTCAGGGGTGGAAACCACCCCTAAAGTTTACCCTTAAAATTCTCTTTTTAATTTACCTTTTTATTGGATACCATTTGATTGATGGTTTTTAGTTAAATCAGGTATGAAAATATTTTTCGTTAAAAGCTTGATATATGAGGTATATTTATGACCTAAGGGGTCGCAACCCTTATTTTATTCTTTGAAAAAACTACGACTTTTTATTAATATTTTTATCACAATAATCTGGGTATAAATTGAAAAAAATTATTAAAAGCATTTTCGTTAACTATTTCGAATATGTTTGTGTGTTTCGGAACTTACCAAAATCCACCCCTAACTACCTTCACTAACCCTGATAGTGACAGACCATGCATAAGTGGTGAAAAAAAAGTTCTTTCTTATAAGTCATTCAATGTGTAAAATGCATCTATCTTATAACAAATAAAAATATACTCAATGAATTTTATATATTAAAGAGTACCAAAGAGGTGAAGAAGATCACCTCCAAAAATAAACGTCTAATGTAACATTAGGTCTAATTTATTAGTTCAATATAGATACCAACATATTATTATTTGTACATAGATACATTGATATGTGTATGTAGAAGTTATCCTACGCGATACTATATAAAACTGATGATCGTTAAAAGCCTGATATATAAGGGGTATTTATGACCTAATGGCTTTCAACTCTTATATATACATTGTAACGGGCGCTGGTATAAGTCATGAGAATCACGTAGACTGCGTTGCGAGATCTGAATCTCGCGCGCTGACACGTACCGCGATCGGCGGAGCGCCGCGTGGAAGAAGCCGCAAGCAGGTGGAGAAGAAGACGAAGCCGCCGCGCCGCTGCGAACGTGAGCGCGCGGTCATGTTGTCGACCGCCGTGACACGCAACAAGTCGCGTTTTGGTGAGCTCCGCGCCTCTAGTTTTATGTGTGTGTGTGCCGCGCCTCCACCACTGCAGTGAATCGCGTGACGGCGTCACCACCGATAGGAGGAGTGAGAGCGACAGGGAGAGAGTACGCGAGCGCGAGGACGAGCACGAGAGGGAGAGAGAGGCAGCTCTGCGTAGATTGCGTGCGATGGCCTGCCAGCTACGAGTAAGTAGGCTCTACACTGGTATCACCGTTCTTTGGTGACGGGAGCGCGAGATAATTTCTCCCGTCACTCGTGAATAAGCGGCTCCGCCGTAACGGCGAGCGTGCGTACGGTAGTTCAAGTTTCGGCCTGTCGCATTTAGTATTAGATTATTGTCCGGGTTTCGCGCCCCTTAGCGCGTCTATCTTTAGTTCAAGTAAACCGTTCATTTTTATCTTAAATAGTCGATTCACGAGTACTTATTGAGCGCGCCTTAACCTATGCATGATTTCCCAAATACCGCCCTCTACCCTTTTCAGCAGCTGCAGCTAGTCGCAGGCATTGCCTCCTAGAGGAACATCGGTAGCGCGAGTAAGTATCTCAATAGCCGCTCGAGAGGTTAGACCGAGCGGCGTTGTACGCGGGGAAGACCGGCTGAGCTGGTAACGCTAGGTCATAGCGAGCAGCCCGCGGCAGCAGTTGGCCGCAGCGGCAGAGCGCAGCGCCGGTTCTAGTGGAAAGCGGCCTAGGCTTTCTACAATAGAAGCCGGGCTCGTATGTTCGGTACCTGTGCCGAGGCGCTTCTGCCGGACTATAGGTGATTCTACAACGGTGAGTTGCCCGGGCGTAGAATACGCCCGTATATTACCCCGCGAACCCCTGAGAGGGATTAATACCCTCTCCATATATATATATATATACCGCTACTTTTGAGGATCCATAGTTTTTTTCTTCAGAGTTCGTATATGCTTGACTAAAGAAATAACTCCCTCTCTGCGTTGAAGGTATTAATATAAATCCTCAAAAGTACCGTTTCATACCGAAGGAATTTTGAGGATGTCCTCAAAAGTCCGAAAAATCCTTAAAGTATCGAATCGGTGCTGACATAGATCCTCAAAAGCTGCATTTGATGTCTATATATATATATCAGCAGTTCTCATTAAAATTCTTGATTAAAAAAATAAAAACTTTAATATTTACTTGATTAAAGTCTTATCCGGCTGCTGCCGGATGCTGCTATGTAGATATGGTACTATGCAGATTAAATATCCAAAGATAAGTCTCGTTGAAAACAACTTTGTATATTCATAAAAACATTCTGCTATAATTCATTGTTGAGAACAGTTCAAGAGAAGTAAAGCATTTTTTTAAATATAGTAATGCATTCTTAAATACACACACTTACATATTTACATACGAATTTGTCGAGCTTCGTAAATATAATTAAGAAGAATAAGAAAAAAATTTTTTGTTAACTTCGTAAGTATTACCGTTATGTATGTATCAATCTATAATTTTATCATTTTCTTTGAATATTTTCACTGATTGAAATAAATATAAACTTCAACTGTTAAAAAATTTAACATTTTTTATCAAATTTAAAAATAATGTGTTTTCAAGTTTTTATAGTGAACGTTTTTATTTTTTTAATTAATCAAATATTACATGGTATGAATATTGAATTTTTTTATTTCGATTAATAACACAGGTTACAAAAGAAAGTTGTCTAGATCCGGGGTCAGATCGTATTCTTGCTGTGTACTTTTGATGCTGAATTTGATATTTATTTCAAAATCATGACGTGATAGATAAAAACTAAAAATGGTTAAAATGCACAATCTACAAGAAAAGTTTGGTCTTACTGCAGATGTAGGCATCCAGCCGAAAATAGTTCAACTAATTGTAAATAACCCCCCAACGCTAGTGGAAAATTTTTTTGACAATTGTTGATAATTATAGATAATCATTGACAAATTTGGGAATATGTATGATAATTATTGTATAAATTTAGAATGATTTTGTTATATATAAAATATTATTAATATTTAAATTTTGTTACTGATAATATCTGATGCTTATTTATGGTTGACTATAATTAATGATATTCTTTGATATTTTATCATATAAGATATGATCATTTATGTTAGATTATTTATGATAATCTTTAATATATTATTCCTATAATATTTTAACTGGTTTTATTACGTATTTTTTGGGAAGATACGTTTATTACGTATTTTTTTCGCTAGGGCAGCATTCTATTTGTTGTTAAACTTTGTAATTATTTGAAAGATTTATTGTTGATGTTTATTTTATTTTATTTTAGCTTCAAACATCAAGATTAACCCTTTGACCTTAGTGTATTTATTATTAGCATATTTTCAAAGCATACAAATACCTAATAGCGAGACTAATTTCAAAGAAATGGAATTTTCAGAAAAGCTGAAAGAAATATTAATAGATCGCACATATGAGTTTAATGATGTCGACATAATTGTTGAGGAGACGCTGGCTTTCCATGAAAATTATAAAGATACTAATGCTCAAATAATTGAAGATGAAGTACAACATCACTTTCCCGATCCTGATTTTACACCAACAGATCAGTGTATGAATGATGCCGAAGAAGTCACATTTGATTATAGAGAAAGAGCCGTAGAATATTGGAGAAGCGGAAAAAACAAAAACTTAAAACTTGAAACTGTGCAGATAGAAAAAAATTCCTTCCGTCAGTCAACTTAATCGTTGGGCAAAAAACATTAATAAACGTGGAACATATAGAGAAAAAATTGCGCAAATTTGCCAATACACTTTAGATAATTTAAAAGCTGCTGTTGAAGCTGGTTCGATAGTGCATGATTGCGACCTACGTAAATGGGTGTTGCAAGCTCAAAAAATGTTCGGCTCTGAAGATGTAAGATTTAAGGCTTCTGCAAATTGGTTATTAAAATTTAAAAAAGTTCATCGAATAGTATCCAGAAAAATAAATAAATTTATCATTAAAAGAACATTAGAAGTTAGTCAAGAACTTCAAACTAAAGCTGCTGCTTTTGTAACTGACGTTAAATCGTGTATACCAAAAATTGGAATTTCAAATGTTTATAATTCAGATCAGAGTGGGTTTCAATTAGAAATGCACTCGGGAAGAACATTAGCTGTTGAAGGAGAAAAGCAGGTGCAATGCCTTGTACAGTCAGTTTCATCGACAACGCACAGTTGTACAATTCAACCAACTATATCAGCTACTGGAAAACTTTTATCACCACTTTTTTTAGTATTATAAGAAAAAAACTGGTCAGTTTGGTCCTATAATAGAATCTTCTTTATTTAGACCAACATATGTGCATGTAGAAGCATCGAAATCTGGAAAATTAACTACAGGTGAGTATATTTTTTTATATTATGAAAAAATTTTTGATAACATTTTCTTATTTTAGATCATTTTAGAATTTGGTTAAAAGATGTATTTTACCCGTATGTTGGGCCTCAATCTATACTTTTATTCGATTCTTGGAGTGGACATTGTGATAAAGCTATAGAGGAAACAATACCGGAGAACATAATTGTTAATATAAAAAAAATTCCCACAGGAACGACAGGGAAGATCCAACCACTCGATGTGTACGGATTTCTTATCTGGAAGAACTTCGTTCGACGTCTTTCAGATCAAGTGATTTTGCTGGACTATGATATGAATCTCCATTTAAGAAATAACATTATAAAAATACAATCTCTGGTCCATAATCAGCTTTCTTCACCAAGATGTACAAATATTTTTAAATATTCTTGGTATAAAAGCGGCTACATTGATGAAAAACCAGTTAAAGCTAATAATCCGGTTGATTTTAGTTTTGGAGATTCTGGCAATATAAAGTGCGATGTATAAGGATGTAACAACGTTGCTATAGTGCAATGTGGTTTGTGTAAAAAGTCATTATATTTCCAACATTTTTTCGATGATTATCATTTCTGTGAAACATTTGTTGAATGATATATTGTAATTCAACAATAAATAAAAAAAGAAAAATATAGATATTATTATGAAAAATAATTTTTAATCAATTTTATATAGTATCACGTAGGATAACTTCTACATACACATATCAATGTATCTATGTACAAATAATAATATGTTGGTATCTATATTGAACTAATAAATTAGACCTCATGTTACATTAGGCATAATTTATGGGGGTGATTTTTTTCATCTCTTTGGTACTCTTTAATAAATAAACTTCATTGAGTATATTTTTATTTGTTATAAGATAGATTTATTTTACACATTGAATGACTTATAAGAAAGAACTTTTTTTTCACCTCTTATGCATGGTCTGTCACTGTCAGGGTTAATAAAGGTAGTTAGAGGTGGTTTTTTGGTAAGTTCTGAAACACACACAAACATATTCGAAATAGTTAACGAAAATGCTTTTAATAATTTTTTTTAATTTATACCCAGATTATTGTGATAAAAATATTAATAAAAAGTCGCAGTTTTTTCAAAGAATAAAATAAGGGTTGCGACCCCTTAGGCCATAAATATACCTTATATATCAAGCTTTTAACGAAAACTATTTTCATACCTGATTTAACTAAAAACCATCAATCAAATGGTATCCAATAAAAAGGTAAATTAAAAAAAGAATTTTAAGGGTAAACTTTAGGGGTGGTTTCCACCCCTGAAAAAATACTGATTTCTTTAAAAAATTAATGTTATTATCTTTTTCAGTCATACAGTAATTATTTTATATATTTTTTTTTAATCAAGAATTTTAATGAGAACTGCTGATATATTCGGTATTCACTTTTTGTGGTAGCTTTTTTCATCCTTTTGGTACTCTTAATAAATAAAATCAATTGAATGTACTTTTATTTCTTATAAATTACGCTCATTTTACACATTGGTTAAGAAAAAATTTTTTTTTGCCACTTATACATGGTCTATCACTATGAGGGGTAGTTAAGGGTAGTTAGGGGTTGATTTTTGAAAAATCCCGAAACATGTCAACACTAATGTTCGATACTGTTGGCAAAACTACTTTTTATAATTTTTTTTAAACTAAACCTCGATATTTATGAAAAAAATATTAATAAAAAATGCAGTTTTATTATATTAAAAAATAGGGGTTGCAACCCCTTTGCTTATAAATACTACTCATACTTAATGTTTTTTAAGTCGAATATTTTTCAATTGATTTTTTTCAAAAAAATTCATTACACGCTGATAAATACTAAAAAAATGAATTGTTCGGGTTGACTTTGGGGGTGGATTTCACCCCTTAAAGTCGTTATGGGCCGATAAAAAAAATACTTCTCGAATATTTTTTTAAGTACTACAACATATCCAAAAATTATCAAAATCGGTGAGTTCGGGTTGGGGTGGTTTCCTTGTAAGTTATGTGGACAACCTGAATCGTCTGGTGTTAACAAAAAAAAAAACTAAGGCATACAAAAGATTCAGCATTAGCTTTTTATTTAGAGTATTATTATATTAAAAATAGTTATTCTGCTTTAGTAAAAGACTGACGGAGTAGGAATTGTGCTATATATCCCTCGTACAGAAAAATATCTGCTGCTATGATAGAGTGTCAGCCTTCGAATTACCTTGCCACAGAAGTTGAAGTTATTGTCTCGTTACAAGATATGTTAAATAAGACTTCTGGGCAATTATGCGATGATATTACATTAAATTTGGGTATGAGATATTTACAAAAACTGGAACTTGTGGCAACTCTAGGATTCGACAGTTCTTCAGGGCACACAAATCCAAACCAAAAATGCATAAATCCTGAGAATGAATGTACAAGTGCTCAACAGTCTCTCTTTGTATCTAGTTTACTCATCATTTCTCTTCGAATTTCAATCTCAAATAATACTTGGATAAATCCGACACCGCAAAGTGTACGTTTTTGTCGATCTTTGCGGATACCACTAGAAAAAGAAACTCAAGAAGCTTCTATGAATGAATTTAATCGTTTAAATAAAGAAATTAGTGATCTCAAATCACATCAAACGCTTGTTGGTGGAAAATGTATTAACTCCATAGTCGGTAATACTGCGACTACTAGATGTCCTATGTGTCGTCGTACAACACATGAATTTGGAAATCTCGAAGATGATTTTGCGCCGTACAAAACCTCTTTGAAATATGGCTTAGGACTACTTCATGATGAAATTAAATCTTTTGAACATTTATTACATATATCTTATAGAATGATCATAAAAAAGTGGGATATAAAAGAAGCTTTAAAAGGTGAGTCATTAATCATGATCCCATTCTTTCATATAACCTTTTCGTATCCACTAGGACGTATACCCTCGTGGAAATTGATTGCATTATTTACCTAAGAAATAGCTAGTTTCCCTAATAATCGCGAAATACTAGACACTTTTCGTGGTCATTTCTATCCATCGATGAAACGATTTTTCCGGTCATATTCGTCATTTAATAGACAGAATATTAGAATAAGTTTTTTCACAAATTTACATTAGCTTGTTTATGAGTATTTAAAAGTTATTAAAGTTGGAAAGTCTTTTTAGATAATAAATGGCTAATAAGAGGCTTGCTATTATGGCGAGGAATGAGAGAGACAGAATCAAACGGAAAAATCATTGTTTTCGTTTTTATTCTCTGAAACAGTACTATAAACGAATTGAATACCAATAATTCGTATTTAGGTTTAACTGTAATATATAATTATTCATTTATCAATTTTTAAAACAATTTAAGAAAAGACAACTTGAAGTTCAAAAGAAAATATATGAAAGCTTAGGTGTCAAAGCAGATCAAGTTCTGCAAAGTCACGGAACGACTAACACAGGAAATCTTGCAAGACGATGTTTTGAAAAATCCGATTTATTTGCAGATACCTTAGAAATTGGTGTCGAATTAGTTAGAAATATTGCATTGATTTTAACCGCATTTAAGTGCAAGAAAAAATTAAATCTACAAGTGTTGAAAGAATTTTGTTTAAATACGTACAGACTTCATTATGAACTTTTTCCCTGGGCACGAATGAACCCAACGCTTCATAAGCTTCTAATACATGGTTGTGATATAGCCAAAGAATTCCCATTACCAATGGCATATTTTTGTGAAGATGCGAATGAATCCTGGCATAACGCGAGACAAAACATGAGAGAGAATAGACTTTTAGATGTAAATAGAATTAATTTAAATATAATTTTTGCTTCCTCCTAGAGGAAGCTTTATGATAGTAAATTTTTGAGTTGTTGTAAAAACATGTTATAATTGTGTTCCGAGGTTTTAGGAATCAAAATACATGGTTTTTGAAAAATGTCTGTATGGATGTGTGTGTGTGTGTGTGTGTGTGTGTGTGTGTGTGTGTGTGTGTGTGTGTGTGTGTGTGTGTGTGTGTGTGTGTGTGTGTGTGTGTGTGTGTGTGTGTGTGTGTGTGTGTGTGTGTACGCCTGGATCTCAGCTTCTACTCGGTCGATTTTGACCGGACAGGTCTCATTTTTTTTGTTTTTCTTACGTGATGGCGGGTCAAAACTCCGTTTTTTGATTGGGGCGATGCGTTTTTGTTTTTGTTTTCAAATTTTCGATTTTCTCAAAACTGTTTTTTGATTTTTTTAATGATAGGATCGAGTTATTCGAATCTGATTGGTAGCGTTCGAAAGAGAATTAAAATACCTATATTTTCTAAAAAAAAAAAGTTTCTAGCTATCGCGGTTCTTTTGTTATTAACAAAAACGTGTTTTTTTAGAAGCTTCTAACTCCTAAACTAAACCGTCAATTTTTTGAGAAAAATCATGATAATACAGAATATAAATAGCTATAATCTGTTAAAATTTGAATACATTCTGTAGGCTAGATTTTGAGTAAAAAATTGAAAAATGAAAAAAATCAGTTTTTTATGTCCAACGATTACAAGAGTAAAATTGACTTAATGGCTTCAAAATTCCTTTTAGAGGTAGATTTTTTATAGTTTTCGGTCGAGTTCTTTGGGCAAAATGATTGGTCCATAAATTTCAGAGATATTTGAGGTTAACAATTTTTTGACATTTTTTAAAAATCGTAATTTCTCGAGAACGGCTCTATGTATCTGAATGGGGTGGGTGGCATTCGAAAGAGAATTAAAATACCTATATTTTCTAAGAAAAATTAATCTTCTATCTATCACGGTTCTTTAGTTATCATCAAAAACAAAAACATGTTTTTTTTTAAAACTCATAACTCCAATGATGTTATCATCATTATATTATAAAAGTATATAGTATTGGCGTCATCATTATATTATAAAAGTATATAGTATTTGTTTTATTATAAAATATAGATATTTTACTTCTATTTCAAATGATAACTTTATTTATCAGCTCAAAATTTATATAAATTTGATATAAATAAATAATAAATAAATAAATAAATTTAAAAATTAACAATTTTTAATATTCATAAATGAATTTAATTATAATTATGCAATAAATTTTTTAAAAAATTATAAATTTTGTTATTAAATATTAATTAAAGGAATCAACAAATTACGGTTGAGGAAGCTACGGGCCAATGAATTGGCAGCGGTTTTATTATACACTGAAAAAAGGCGGTAGTATTAACTATATTGCCTAGTAAAACTCAATATTATTGCCATAACTATGTTATTTTGTAAAATGGACTATAATATGTTAATAATAAACATGATATATATTAAACGACTAAACAGTGCTGGTAAATAAATTATTGTACATGTAACTAAATTTTCAGTAAAGCTTACTATATTTATTTAGTATAATATAATATTTCCATTTGAATTCCTTTAATATTTCAAATTTTACTGTATAACATAGTACCCATTAACAAATTTCTAGCTATCGCGACGATAATTATAAATGTAAACAGTACTATAAAATAAGGTCGTAATCAAATAATACTATATTGTATAGTAGTTTTATGTGAAAATATACTATATCTTTTTCTCGGTGTATAAAAAATGTGCACGTATATACATACATAAATATATATATTCATTTATTTATTCTATAGAAGTTTAATAGAGCTGTGCACCTAACAGATCCGAAAATTTCTTTGATGTTAATAGAAAATAGGATTAAGCAATACAAAAAAATTGAAGTTTCAGAATCATTAAAACAATTTATTGACGAAAGGTAAACATATTTAAATAGTTTATAACAAATATTTTATTTACTGAATAAAATAATCTATATCTTTCACAGTGATATTGGTGAAGAAAGTGATTCTGATGACAGTAATTTATCTAGTGATTGTAGTGATAATGAAGTAATAGAAACTTAGTGATAGTCAATCAAAGTGTAAATATGTACAATATTGTCGACCTTTGGTAGGTATTAATAAATTAAAAGTTTTACAGAATTCAGTTGAAATAACTTGACGTATGTTTTTCCTTGCCTGTCTAAGAGAAAGGATCGTGTGTTATCGAATACTTTAGATGTACTACAATAATGGACATACCCAGGAAACAAAGGGTATGTCCTAGCGCGCGCGCGTAGGTGTGTGTGTGCGTGCGTGCGTGCGTGCGTGCGTGCGTGTGTGCGTGCGTGTGTGCGTGCGTGCGTGTGGGTGTGTGTGTGTGTGTGCGTGCGTGCGTGCGTGCGTGTGTGTGCGTGTGTGTATATACAGATGTATATATATCCTAACCTCAAAAAACTTGCCTAAACATGCGTAATTTGAAAAAAATAACAGAAAATTCGAGCCAATAAAAAAAAGTTTTTTTATGGTGACGAGACACTTTTCCGATGTATTTTGATCCTCTAAACACGATTATCCTGGTCCCATCAACCAAAAATCAAAACATTTTAGAGAAAAGCGACAAATATCCACAAATATCGCCAAATATCGACAAATATCGCTTTTTTCCTAAAATGTTTTGATTTTTGGTTAATAAGACCAGGATAATCGTGTTCAGCGGATCAAAATACATCGAAAAAGTGTCTTGTCACTAAAAAAAAAAAATTTTTTTTTTCTAATCGAATTTTCTGTTTTTTTTTTTTCGAAAGTATGCATGTTTAGGCAAGTTTTTTGAGGTTAGGATATAAAAATTCCATATCGGAAATAGTTTTTCCATATTCTACATACCGTCACCTTTATTTAAAAAAAAAAGTTGAAGATATCTTTACCCGATCTGGACATAATGAATTTTGTCACAAAAAAACGATTTGTTCCCACTGTGTGCCGTCACCGCTGGAAGTGAGAGACTTCGTCTCTCACACAGCGAATCTCTAAGGGAAGAAGAGAGCTCCCAGTCAGCTGGCTCAGGAGAGGATGAGGAGAGAGACAACCAACCCCCCCAAACGCCAAGCAGACCGGTAGAGCAGCCGGAAGATGTAGAAGCCAGGAGAAGTGAGAACGCTGTCGTGCCCTCTGTAAATGCTCCGTCACCGCAAGAAGTGAGAAACTTCGCCCGGGTCGACGTCACGCCAACCAAGAGATGCAGCGAGTCTTCGAGTGAGGAGAAGAGCCCACCGCCGTTGTCCAAAACGCCTGCAGGGGAAAAAGACCCGACAAATACAGAGTTGGAGGAAGGAGGAGGACCAGAGCGAGCCAATGGGAGTTCCGAGGAGGAGAAGACGTTAGGGGAGGAGAGTGACACCCCACATTGCCCCGAACGAGTTGTAAAGTCAGGCATCGATGTCACCCAGGTCAAAGAGGAGGTAGAGAGGTTGTTAGCTGAAAAAAATTGGAGGAGTAGGTCGAGAGAAGAAAAGGTGGAGGAAGAAAGAGGGGACAGCTCACCGATCGTGTCATTGGAAGTTGGGACAGATGGACAGGTAGCAGAGCTGAGCGCAGAGAACCGCCCGTTCAGTGAGATCGTGCTAGGGGGTGAATCGTATACAGCCCTATTAGACTCGGGGACAATGGTGTCATTGGCCGGCCCGAGAGTGATAAAGCGCTACACAAAGCGCTACCAACAAGCCACAACCGCTGTGAAGAGTGTCACCGGTGACGTTAACCGGATTGTTGGAGAACTTAACCTAAGTTTGGAGGTCGGAGGGTACCAAGCTACACTCTCGTGCAAAGCCATGCATGGAATAGAACACGACCTTTTTGTGAGTTTTGACATAGAAGTGCGACCAGCGAAGGGAGTTTGGCGAGCCAGGGAAGGAGACTGGGTCCCATTAGCGCAACGAGAGACCAGAAATAATAAAGTTGTGTACGCCGAGTGTGCCGGGATCTCGGAGTTGGGGGAGGAGGAGAGACGGACTGTGGAAGAATTAGTCGATAAAATAGTAAGTTCCACCCTGTTCGCCCCAGGGTTGACGGATTTGACGGAACATCACATTCGTGTGACGGACTCGACGCCCATCAAGGAGAAGCCCCGGCGTATGTCCCCGAAAATATTGAGCATAGCCCAGGAAGAAGTGAGAAGGATGGCCGCAGAAGGAATCATCGAGCGCTCCGCCAGCGATTACGGCAGCGCCCCGGTCATTCTCAGAAAACGCGATGGAGGACATAGGCCATGCATCGACTATCGCCCATTAAATAGGGTGACGAAAAAGGATGTATACCCCCTGCCCAACATGGATTCGATATTGGACAAGCTGTGTGGGGCAAAATACTTATCCAAGGTCGACTTGATGGTGGCGTATCATCAGATACCGATGGCACCCGGAAGCAAGAAGTACACCGCTTTTGCTGTGCCCGGCTCGGGTTTGTGGCAATTCAAAAGGATGCCGTTCGGACTCACGAACGCGCCCATGACTTTCCAGCGCCTGATAGATGCCCTCCTGGGCCCAGAGTTGGAACCGTTCGTGTTTGGGTATCTGGATGATATTATCATTGCCATGGAGACGTTTGAAGAACATTTAAAGTGGGTCGAAGTCGTGTTAAAAAAATTAGTGGATGCCCGATTGCAAATAAACTGGGACAAGTGTGAGTTTTGTTGCTCGCGAGTCACGTATCTAGGATTTCTGCTCGATCACGAAGGCTTACGCCCCGACCCAGCAAGGGTCGCAGCCCTGCTAAATTACCCAACGCCCACGAATTTACGCCAATTGAGAGGATTTTTAGGGATCGTAAATGGGTACGAACGATTCATAGAACACTGCGCGGACTTGAAGGTGCCGTTGTTGAAGCTATTAAGGAAGAAGCAGAAGTGGATGTAGAGAGACGACCAGCGAGAAGCGTTTGACGAGTTAAAAAGGGCTCTCACAACCGCCCCGGTGCTCGCGCGCCCAGATTTCAGTAAGCCTTTCATAGTGCAGTGCGACGCGAGCGGTTCCGCCTTGGGTGCAGTTTTGATGCAGGAGTACGAAGATGGTGAACATCCGATTTTATACATTAGCCGAGCGCTAAATCCAGCTGAGCGCAACTATAGAACCACCGAACGAGAGTGCTTAGCCTTAGTCTGGTCGCTGAAGAAGCTCCGCCCCTACCTGGACGGGTATGACTTTACCGCCGTTACCGACCACAGCGCCCTCAAATGGTTGAGAACTATGAAGGAACCAACAGGTAGATTAGCGAGGTGGGCCCTCGAGTTGCAACACTAGGACTTAGATTTCGTCCATGGGAAAGGAGCGATGCACAAAGTCCCAGACGCCCTGTCGCGGATGTTTGACGAGGACGACATGGAGGTCGCAGAACTAGGAGAAGTCACCGATCCGTGGTATCGTAGTAAGTTACAGGATGTCGCCTAGGACCCCATGAAGTATGCTGATTGGAAAATCGAGGACGAGCTGCTGTACAAATATAAAAGGGATGCCCTAATCGATCCAGTGATGGATGGTGGAGAAAGATGGCGCATGGTGGTGCCACTGGAGAGTAGGGAAAGAGTGCTACAAAACAGCCACTGTATCACATCCGCCGGCCATCTAGGGGTTGAAAAAATATACGACAGAGTCGCACGAGAATACTTTTGGCCCGGTATGTATAGAGACGTCTATGATTTCGTACGCACCTGCGAAACGTGCCAACGCTACAAAAGTTCATAACAAGGCCCGCAGGGGTTGATGGGGAGACGAGTAGTAGAATGCCCGTGGTGTGTTGTAGCCGCCGATATGATCGAGTTGCCCCGTAGCAAAGGCCAATACCGTTACGTGCTCGTGATGCAGGATTTGTTCACCCGGTGGTTGGAGTTAAAGCCGTTGAGGAAGGCAGATGGTAAAGCAGTAGCAAGAGCACTAGAGGAATTAATATTCTTCAGGTGGGAGACTCCAGAGTACCTACTCACCGACAACGGAACAGTGTTTGTGAACCAGGTGTTACTGAAAAGCCTGGAAGGATACGGAATTCGACATGTAACCACGCCCCCTTACCATCCACAGGCAAATCCGGTAGAGAGAAGCAACCGGTCGCTGAAGACCATGATCGCCGCCTTCGTCGATGGAAATCACAGGAATTGGGACGCTCACCTCCGCGAGTTCCGCCATGCGATCAACACGGCCCTGCAGAGTAGTTTGAAGACCTCGTCAGTGTTCTTGAATTATGGACGCCACCCATGCCCCGTGAAGAGTTTACGAAGAGAGTTGGAGGAGTTAGTAGCAAAACATATCGACGAAAGCAGTGAAAAACAACGTAGATACTATAATAGGGGAAAGAAAGTGGTTGAATTCGCCATAGGAGGTGAAGTTATGCGCCGCGTTCATGTCTTATCAAAGGCGGCCCAAGGGTTTTCCGCTAAGCTCGCGCCGAAATACGAGGGTCCCTATAAAATAATCGCGAAATTGTCCCCCACCGTATATTTGTTAGAGATTGAGGGTAGTCGAAAAAAGGCAAAGGTACACGTAGGTGAATAAAACGATATTTGCCCCCGCGCCGCGCAATAGAGTAGGGAAGGGTCGAACCACGCCAGCGCGAGAGTGACCGAAGGTATGCCTTCGGGCTGCCCCCCGCTTCTCTCGGTCCTCACCCAGCCTTGGGAGTATTGGTGAAGATGTAAGTCTATAAGAGTGTGGAATGTGTGTTTTATGCCTTTATTACTATATTTCCTATTAGATCTACCATGTCAAGATGAGGCAGAATCCACCGCCCCCGCCCGACCACCGCCCATGTACCGTACCCTGAGTTTGAGCTGGGCAGAGATCTGGTCTGCCCGACACCGGAACTACCCAGGCGGTTGCGGTCGGTGCTGCGTGAGCCGAGCACGGCACGCTCCCAGAAGGTTCTGGCCCATTGGACAGATCAGCTGGGAGAGTGGCTGGAGGAACGAGAGAGGAGAGAAGCAGCTGCCGCGCGAGAGAGAGTGACAGGTGCCGGACGCTGCTACCGCCCAAGAGAAAGAGAAGGAGGAGGGAGACGCTGCTACCGCCCGAGAGAAGGAGAAGGAGGATGGAGATGCCGCTACCGCCCGAGAGAAGGAGAAAGAGGAGGGAGACGCCGCTACCGACCGAGAGAAGGAGAAGGAGAAGGGAGACGCCGCTACCGACTGAGAGGAAGAAGAGGAAGACAAAAGAGTGGAGGAGGAGGAGGAGGGAGATGCTGTTACCGCCCGAGAAAAGGAGAAAGAGAAAGGGGACGTCGCCACCGCCTCGGGGAGCACACCGGAAACGGTGAAGGCGAAACCAATCGACACCATCTTGCGGCGCCCGCAAGCGCCAGCTTCGGTGAAGGTGGCAACCCTAGAGTGGGTTGCGGGGGATGACGCAGGAGCAGCCGCCACCACCAGGACCGAAGAGGCCAAGGCGAGTTGGGCAGCCGAAGTGGAGCTTGAGGAGTACCTGGCCCGATTGGAGGAATCCCGGCCACAACCGGAGCTACCACCAGCCACACCAATCGCCCCAGCCCTCAGCACCATCCCGATGTGGGGGAAAATCCGCTTGCGCCACGACACGGGGTCCAAGCGAAGGGCATACAACCCCCGGAGGCACCTGCAGCTCGACGATTATGAGCCGCAACACCTCCGGCGGCGTCAGGCGCGACTCCCGTCGCCGGTCGGGAGGCCGGCGACACCGCCTCGCCCCCGGGCGCCATCCGGCACCACCGACGCCGCCTCTACGTCGCACCTGCTCTCCTCGCCCGTGACGCGGCCGGTCAAAGTAACGGGGGTCATCTTCGGGGGGCTGAAGCCCCTCGCAGTCGACCCCACTCGGGATCCGACCGGCGGCCACTGTTTCAATTAATGGCAACATGGCCACAGTCGCCGGGCGTGTCCCCGCCCCTCGCGCCGCGGCTACTGCATAAACTGCGGCCGACGGGGAGAGGAGATTGGGCAGTGCCCCCGCTGCGGCAACCGGCATCGAGAGCGCCAGAAGGAGTGGGAGGAGAAGGAGGCCCGAGGGAGAGAGAGAGAGAGAGAGAGAGAGAGAGGAGCTCCAATCGACAACACCAGGACCCAGAGTCGCGGACCCCGAATCGCCCGGACGAGAGGAGAGACGCGTCGCCCCCGCGACACGCCTCCACCAGCAGTAACCGCCCGAGGGAGCCAGTTGAGGCACCGCAATCTCCCCCACCACTGACTCCACCTTCGCCCGCGGCCCCGGAGTCGATGCAGTACATGTCCCAGATACTCCAGGACACGAGAGGCCTGGAGCCAGAACTCCGGCATCGCATCCTCCGGGCCGCCCTCGGAAGTGAGCCAGAGCCCCACAGGGGGACTCGGTCACCACCAGACCGGCGGCGCTAAGCCGAAAAAGCCATCGTCCGTGAGAGAGGAGAGACCACCGCCTGAGAGCCTGACGGGAGACGTCACCGCCGGAGCAATTGACGAGTAAAACCGCCCAAGATACCGCTCGTGACGGGTAGTAAGTATCAAATCCAAGAGACTCGCATGGCGGCGTATGAATGAGATTTTTTGTTTTCAGACTCCAGGCGAGAGGGTGGCCATGCAGGGCAATGTAACCAACGCAGTAATTCTCTTTTATTTTCAGGTGTGGGGGAGTGAGTCGGCTCGACCAAACTTGCGTTAATTAAATTAAATTAGGTTAAGGATTGTGATTCGTGCGTATACCGAGGTGTCGGGGGAGGTAACCGCCGCTCCGCCCGCCGAGTAGCCCGGTTGGAATAAACCAGCAGTAACCTGGTTTAGGGAGGGGGTGTAACGAGGTGCGCTTTTCGCATCTCATTAGAGTCGTAAGAGAGGAAAGCTACTGGCGGTAGGCGAGTATCTGCCCTGACACTAAGCTATGTGCGCACATATGCACACATAGCTAATCAGTTTTTGTCTCCGGTTTTGTTGAGGTACGGGGACGGATAGAGCAGTCGACGTACCACTCACCAACCTAGTCGTCCAGGAGATACAGCCGTGGCGACGAGCAACTGCAGAGAGAGACACTGTGAGGGAGAGAAGGCATGAAGAATGCCCACGCGGCTCACAGACGACGCACACGGCAAAACGAACTGTGCGCCGAAAGTGAACGCGCTCATGCCGCTCAGCCGTCATGTTGGCCACGTGCCAACAGCTGCCGCCGCGAAGACACCGCCGATGACGCCACTCCACCGCACTACACCCACACAACACCACGAAGAAGCCCGAACACTCACGAACGCGAATAACCGGGAAGAACACAAGGTACGCGAACGGAGAGGCGATATCGGGCACGATTGCCACGAGGCCGGAGGCCGGCTGCGGGGCCGAGACGAAACTGAACCTCGGCGAGCATGAGAGAGAGAGAGAGCGCGGCGGCGCTAGTGTATGAGTGAAAGAGAGAAAAGACGAATAGCATCGTGTGTGCTGCGAACTGCCACGAGCCGCGAACATGAGAGAGAGAGAGAGGGAGCGCAACGGCGCAGTAGCGCATGAGAGCGAGAGAGAAAGAGAGAGACCACGAATAGCAGTACATGCGCGGCACTGCTCGCCCGGGTGTAAGAGAGCGAGAGAGAGAGAGAGAGAGAGAGAGAGAGAGAGAGAGAGAGAGAGAGAGAGAGAGAGAGAGGGGCGCAGCGGCGCTAGCGCATGAGAGCGAGAGAGAAAAAGAGAGAGAGGCACCGCAGAGCGGAGCAGGTACACCGCCCGGCAAGCCGTGTATGTATGTATGTGTGCATGAGAGAGAGAGAGAGCGGTGCTTGTGTGTGTGCGTGCGTAATCGCGGGAGAGAGGAGGCCAGCGGCAGCCTGCGAGCTGCATACGGCCGGGGGAGAGGCGCGCACGGGGAAACGGGGGGGGGGGGAGGCAGCAACCCAGAGAGAGAGGTATAGAGAGAGAGAGAGAGAGAGAGACCACGCTGAGGGGGAGAGAAAACCGACCGCGTGGAGTTACGGGAACGCGTAGGCAAATAAAGGCGCACCGCCACTGGAGCAGAACTTAACTGTACTCAATGCCTTTTTAAATCACGCGCGCAACAGGTGGCAGCAGAAGGCGACGTGAAATGTAACTTCACCTGCGCACCTTCCGCCGGGAGAGAAACCAATTAGGAAGGCGCGGGTATTGTCCAGCCCTCCTAATTGGAGCGAGATCGGGAAAGGCGGCGCGCCGAGAGTCCTCATGCATCACGTAATGCAAGGATTTGAGGATAGCCCTATAGACCGCCTTAGGAGTAAGGGAGAGAGAGCGAGCCGCGGCCGAGGAAGAAGACGGAAGTCTTGCGAGCGTAATAAGTTGCTGTCGTCGGGTGGCTTTACCTTCCGCCCCCGACCCTTCAATTGTATTATTAATCTTTGTAATTTTCTGCGGCAGCTCCGAGCGCGGGGTTGCACCATTGCGAGTCTCTCGTGTGTGCGCGTTTTGTGAGTGCGTGTGGGCCAGTGCGTGGCCATCTTGAATCGCGTGCGTGTTCGAACCGGCGACCGCCCGTGCAACAAGTGTCGGAATTGATGTGACGCGAAGTAAGAAATTAAGCCGAAAATAAGTTTGGTTGTGCCTCCATTTAATTCCCCGGGATTTTTAGTGTCTTTATTTGAATGTGTCCGTGTGCCGTCCGTTAGCCATCGTCATAGGTTTAGCCGAGGGTTCCGACCGCCCCAGGTCGTCGCCGTAAATCCACGCCCAGAGATTCGAGCCTAACCAGGGAGCAGCCGTGCCAAGGAGGTTTCTCAACGCCTTTCGCCGTGGCCTGGCGCCCCAAATTAAATTAAAATTTGGCCACGCGACCCGCGCGTTTGGACTGTGGGGTGGTGTTAGATTTCGTGAGCTTCGTGGGTATTGTTGCGAAATAAAGGGGGTATCGCGATCATACAGCCCTCAGGGCGAGATTACAACGTGGTACAAAGGGGAAAAAAAGTACTACGTCACAAAGTACACGAAAGAGCACTCCGGGAAATTTAAATATCTGTATACAAGGAAAACAAATAACAAGAGTTGACAGTACCAAATATCTAGGAATAACCATTGATAGTAACATGAGATGGGAAACCACATCACAAATATTTATAATAAATCAAAATATTTCATCTTTATTTTTTATAAACTCACTAAAATACTATCGCAACGAAATCTGATGATGCTCTATTACGCTCTTTTTCATGGTATCATGTCTTATGGCATAATTGCATGGGGAGGAGCATACATAAACATAACTAGAACTCTTCAAACTCTACAGTACAGAATTCTCAAAATAATAAACAAAAATAACTTTTTAAATGAAAAACAGCCACTAAATTTAGATCAACAATTCACTTACGAATCTCTATTATATCATTACGAAGATTTAAAAGATAACTTTATAAATTCAAATAGCATCACGAGAATGAAATGCATCATAGTTCCAAAACAAAAGAATAAGTAACAAGATCAGTTATTTAAGGGCCATTACTTGTTATAACAGTCTGCCTAACAATCTCAAAACACTAACAAACAAAAACAACAGAAAAATTAAACTAAGAGAATGGATAAAAATAAATTAAGATCAGCAAGTTATGAACACACAGCAAGAGAAGAAATTAGAATAGACTGCAATAAAATCAGAACAATCTTACACGAAGTAAAATACACTAGAAAGGGCTATGCCCTAATATTACAATATAAAGGAAGGAAAACAACCGTCAAGTATGACTGTCTAACATCCGATGTCCATGTGGATAAGACTATGCTTGACGCATTATTATTAGATACTAGAACATACATCTGCTCGATAACTAAATGCATACGACACCAATTTCAGTCACATCAACGAATGACAAATTATAACTACACCAAATTAAAAAAATTCAATAATGATAGATACTTGCAAAATATAACCATAATCGCAGATAGCATAATCCAGTTATTTACTACAGAAACGGAAGAAAAAATTAAACAACCAAAGAAAGTATATTCTTTTATAAGGAAATTTACTAACTGGCCCAACTCGAACAGTAATCCACAAACAAAAACATACAACAAAAATTGTCCATATTGCCATGATCCTAAAACACGTGGAATTAAGCATACCCATTTCTTAAAAAGCACTGATACAACTGAAAATCAAGGAAACAATAAAAAAACCCCACCAAAACAGAACATAATGGAATAGAAGAAATATATGATATGATTGACAATATAGCCAATGAAAATAGCATTAAATTACTACAAAAACCAGTAACAACAGAACCAGGATACAAAATAACTACAAACAACATCCGTATGACATATGGTGATATTAACTACCTAGGATCCAACAAAGCACTTTTTTATTTTGATAGAGGAATCAGAAGCAAGCTAACTTTTACTAATTCAATGTACCCACTAGATGCACAACCAAAACAGAAGGATATAGTAGTAATAGATGAAATAGTCTTCACATGAAACTGTAAATGCGATTCGAGTAACCAACACAGGGACATGTTCCCTCATTATAGGGTCACTTGTGCAGCTGTGCCTACATGCCCAGCTCCACTCAACAAACATGAAAGGATAATTTATGCAAGAAACAAAAATGCAACAACAGAAACACCTACAACTGCGAGATCTATGCTAATAAGATATTGGTGAGAGTGGTAGTGACATAGTTTTATTTATAATTTAAATGTTGTGAGGATCCTCGTGAGGGCCAATTCCCAGAAATAAATTTGAAAACAATCTTGAATACTAGATTGCAACGTTTCGTCAGGAAGTTCCCTGACCTCTTGAGGCTTTATTAAAAATATATAGAGTTAAAACACATACAAAAATAAAAATAAAAAACTAGTCAAATAAATTAAACACTATCTATGCAAAAACCTTTACCTATAAATAGCTACGTCGATACTGGTAAGATACCAGTAGAGTCGAAATGGTATGCAGAACATAATGCACGCTTCGCTAGGGTTTATATATAATCACGCTTGTTTACCTTTTTAAATGTAACGTTCTTAACAGCTTTTTGTATATATTATTCAAATTTTGTGTATCTTCTATTCTATTGATAGTGTTATGATTTAAATTAATATGTAACATTTCGGAAATAATTCGTTTCGTGTAATTGTTTTCCCTATCTAAAATTTGGATGTTTTTCCAGTCAACGATGTGTTTCATAGTTCTTTGGTGTGTTGCTATCACTGATTTGTTATTCTTATCTCTTTCATGTTCTTTAATCCTATTTTTTAACATTCGCTTAGTTTCGCCAATATAAGTCGATGTACAAGACATACAATTTATCTTATAGACTACGCCACATGTTTCTGATTTTTCTATTTTATCCTTTCCTAATTTAATTATATTGTTCAATTTTTTGTTCATCAAAGGTACTGTGCGGATGTTATATTTGTTTAAAATATACGAACATTTTTTATAAGAGGTATTATTATATGGAATGGAGATTGTAGTTAGTGAACGGTTCTCCTTATTAGTCTTTTTATTGTGATATTTGGGTTTTCGAAGTCTATTTCGTATGTGTATGTTTATAAATTCGGAAGGATAATCGTTACATAAGAGAAGTTCTGTAATTTTGTGTATATTCGCGTCATGAAAACAAGTATCGGATAAAAGAATTGCTCTATCCACCAGGTTCGCAACGATGTTTATTTTTTGTTGTATGGTGTGGTTAGAATTATAATTTAACAGTCTCGATGATGCTGTTGTTTTTTGATACCAGTTAGTCAAAATTTGATTGTTTTTTCTCGTAAGACTGAGATCTAAAAAATTTATACTATTGTCTATTTCAGATTCGAATGTAAATTTAAGATGAGTATTATACTTGTTAAACACTTGTAGAACTGTATCAACTTGATCGCTTTTTATACATAAAATTGTGTCGTCTACATATCTAAAGTAAAAGAGCGGAATACAATCGTGTGTAATTTTTAATTCGCGCAAGCAGTCTGTTTCTAAATCTTCCATAACCATGTCAGCGAATAATGGTGAGATAGGAGAACCCATAGGTGTGCCAAATATTTGTTTATAAGTTCTATTGTTGAAAATGAAATATGTGTTGTCAAATAAAAAACAGACTATATTCCGAATCTCATGAAAAGGAATTTTGCATTTATTGTGAATATGTGTGTAACGTCTGTCTATGCTTTCTAATACTAAATCGCACGGTATATTTGTAAACAGAGAGCAAACGTCCAAAGATAGAAGTACATATGTACTGGGTATTGTAATTTTACTGATTTTATCTTTCATCTCGAAACTATTATTAATATGAGAAAGCGGTTTCGGAATACAATTTTTTAATTCGTTGTAAATGATCTTAGATAAATAATGTGTTGGGCTACCAATAGATGAAATGATAGGTCTTAGTGGAATACCTTCTTTATGGATTTTTGGAAGACCATATGCTCTAGGTAGTAGAGTGTTGGTTTGTGTGAGTTGGTTGTTATGATATTTTATTTGTAAGAAATCGTTATTGTTTAAATGCGCTAATCGTTTGTGAACATCTGATTGTAACTTTGGCAATGGATTTTTCTTTATTAGTTTGTATGTATTATTATCTTTCAATAAGTCTATCATTTTACTCTGGTAATCCAACACATTCATACATACGGTTAAATTACCCTTGTCCGCGTGTGTGAAAAATATATTAGAATTATGTTTTAGAAAACTTTTCGTTCTCGCTAAATCTGTAGAGAAAAGTTTTTCTTGGTGTGCTGTATGTATTACTTTTTTTGATTATGTAACATAACAGTGGTTAAGTTCGCTCGGATTTCATTCTTAATATCGTTATGCAACTCTAAGTTTTTAAGGCTGCTTTCAACATTTTTGATTGTTGTTAGTATATCTGTTTTTGATATTTCTGATTTTACGTTATATTTTGGACCTAGTGATACAATATTAAGAACAGATTCGGGTAATATTGTATTGGTTAGGTTTTTTACCCAGTTCTGTTTTTCAAACGAACTTTTGTTAACTGTTCTATTAATACTAATGAGGGCGTGTAATTTCTTTTGTAATTTATTTCTTAAATTTGAGTAAATGTGGAAACTAGTTTTTTCAGTTAAATAAAAGAAGGTTTCAAGTTTCGAGTGTTCGACAGGAGATTTTGAAATTTTAAATTAGTGCTGCGCTGATCAACTTAATAACTACAAGAATAAGCTACATTACCGTTATTTAAAACTCTTACTGAAGGACATTCACATCCACATTTATTTTTTACATAAACAACTTAACAAGCTTAAATTTAAAATTTCAAAATCTCCTGTCGAACACTCGAAACTTGAAACCTTCTTTTATTTAACTGAAAAAACTAGTTTCCACATTTACTGAAATTTAAGAAATAAATTACAAAAGAAATTACACGCCCTCATTAGTATTAATAGAACAGTTAACAAAAGTTCGTTTGAAAAACAGAACTGGGTAAAAAACCTAACCAATGCAATATTACCCGAATCTGTTCTTAATATTGTATCACTAGGTCCAAAATATAACGTAAAATCAGAAATATCAAAAACAGATATACTAACAACAATCAAAAATGTTGAAAGCAGCCTTAAAAACTTAGAGTTGCATAACGATATTAAGAATGAAATCCGAGCGAACTTAACCACTGTTATGTTACATAATCAAAAAAAAGTAATACATACAGCACACCAAGAAAAACTTTTCTCTACAGATTTAGCGAGAACGAAAAGTTTTCTAAAACATAATTCTAATATATTTTTCACACACGCGGACAAGGGTAATTTAACCGTATGTATGAATGTGTTGGATTACCAGAGTAAAATGATAGACTTATTGAAAGATAATAATACATACAAACTAATAAAGAAAAATCCATTGCCAAAGTTACAATCAGATGTTCACAAACAATTAGCGCATTTAAACAATAACGATTTCTTACAAATAAAATATCATAACAACCAACTCACACAAACCAACACTCTACTACCTAGAGCATATGGTCTTCCAAAAATCCATAAAGAAGGTATTCCACTAAGACCTATCATTTCAACTATTGGTAGCCCAACACATTATTTATCTAAGATCATTTACAACAAATTAAAAAATTGTATTCCGGAACCGCTTTCTCATATTAATAATAGTTTCGAGATGAAAGATAAAATCAGTAAAATTACAATACCCAGTACATATGTACTTCTATCTTTGGACGTTTGCTCTCTGTTTACAAATATACCGTGCGATTTAGTATTAGAAAGCATAGACAGACGTTACACACATATTCACAATAAATGCAAAATTCCTTTTCATGAGATTCGGAATATAGTCTGTTTTTTATTTGACAACACATATTTCATTTTCAACAATAGAACTTATAAACAAATATTTGGCACACCTATGGGTTCTCCTATCTCACCATTATTCGCTGACATGGTTATGGAAGATTTAGAAACAGACTGCTTGCGCGAATTAAAAATTACACACGATTGTATTCCGCTCTTTTACTTTAGATATGTAGACGACACAATTTTATGTATAAAAAGCGATCAAGTTGATACAGTTCTACAAGTGTTTAACAAGTATAATACTCATCTTAAATTTACATTCGAATCTGAAATAGACAATAGTATAAATTTTTTAGATCTCAGTCTTACGAGAAAAAACAATCAAATTTTGACTAACTGGTATCAAAAAACAACAGCATCATCGAGACTGTTAAATTATAATTCTAACCACACCATACAACAAAAAATAAACATCGTTGCGAACCTGGTGGATAGAGCAATTCTTTTATCCGATACTTGTTTTCATGACGCGAATATACACAAAATTACAGAACTTCTCTTATGTAACGATTATCCTTCCGAATTTATAAACATACACATACGAAATAGACTTCGAAAACTCAAATATCACAATAAAAAGACTAATAAGGAGAACCGTTCACTAACTACAATCTCCATTCCATATAATAATACCTTTTATAAAAAATGTTCGTATATTTTAAACAAATATAACATCCGCACAGTACCTTTGATCAACAAAAAATTGAACAATATAATTAAATTAGGAAAGGATAAAATAGAAAAATCAGAAACATGTGGCGTAGTCTATAAGATAAATTGTATATCTTGTACATCGACTTATATTGGCGAAACTAAGCGAATGTTAAAAAATAGGATTAAAGAACATGAAAGAGGTAAGAATAACAAATCAGTGATAGCAACACACCAAAGAACTATGAAACACATCGTTGACTGGAAAAACATCCAAATTTTAGATAGGGAAAACAATTACACGAAACGAATTATTTCCGAAATGTTACATGTTAATTTAAATCATAACACTATCAATAGAATAGAAGATACACAAAATTTGAATAATATATACAAAAAGCTGTTAAGAACGTTACATTTAAAAAGGTAAACAAGCGTGATTATATATAAACCCCAGCGAAGCGTGCATTATGTTCTGCATACCATTTCGACTCTACTGGTATCTTACCAGTATCGACGTAGCTATTTATAGGTAAAGGTTTTTGCATAGATAGTGTTTAATTTATTTGACTAGTTTTTTATTTTTATTTTTGTATGTGTTTTAACTCTATATATTTTTAATAAAGCCTGAAGAGGTCAGGGAACTTCCTGACGAAATGTTGCAATCTAGTATTCAAGATTGTTTTCAAATTTATTTCTGGGAATTGGCCCTCACGAGGATCCTCACAACATTTAAATTATTAAACATGGAGGGTGCCACTCAACATAATACAATAGTTTTATTTATATTTGAAATTTGTTTCTCCCTGTAACCAAGTTACAGGAGAGTAAACAAATACGCTCTAAAAGAAATGTATTAGATTGTAAGTGTAGCTTGTAAGTTTATTATATAGATTAGTATAATAGATTAATCCATAAGTAAAAACAGCTTTGACGTGATATTCATATTTTCATGATAGTGCACAGTCTATACCTTGTAAAATAAAAGCTGTCAAGATGTTTGCACACTGATACACATCAATTTATTATTGAAATACAGTTTTTAATAAACTCACTTGTTTATTCATGTCTTTTAATACACCATTTGTACACTAACACGTATCAATTTAATATTGAAATATATTTTTTAATAAACTCACTTGTTTATTCACTTCTTTTAATTTCATGCCTTATATTCTGCATTAAACGACACTTTTATCTAATTGTAAAAAATCATCTATACTTTTACTTACATAACAGCCGACAAATATATTTGACTGGAAAATCTCATGGTATTGTATATTACAAGAACAAGTCATTTTATAAATAGCAAATATTTCTTTCTCTGTGTAAAATCTCCTTCTCAACACAACAATCCAGTAGTAATAACAGCATTGACGTGATTTTCTGTTCTTTGATGCATTGAAGGAGTTAAAGAATTTTTTAAACTTAAAAATGAAAAAGCTTTAGTTGGCGTTTCCATTGGTATTTGCTTTGGAGTTTTGGAAAGAGTTTTTAAATTATCTATCACTGAATTTTTACAGGAGATTTCTTTTGCTGATTTGATATATCCTAAATCGTGTTTCATTGAAATGATTTCAGTAGAGCTACTGCCGCTCTTATATTCTCACTCTCACTTCTACTTTCATCCTCTCCTTCTGCATCAATTTTAGATTCGTCACTTTCATCAACTTCTTTATACATAGATTCATCAGCAGGTTCATTATGGTTAACTCGATTCATAGATCTTCTACCATTATCTATATTTGTTTGTTCTGGAGTCTTATCTTATGGATTTTTGATAAAATAGTCGTTTTGGCGCTCCATTCAATTTCAAATCAATTTCTTGAAAATGCTTATTTAGTGGCCTATATTTTTCAAGTGTTTGAGAGTCATTTAAATTTAGAGCTTTCATAATAGTTTTTAATCATTCACTAGGTTTAGATGGTCGATTTCATAGTTTTTGAGCTGTACTAAATAATTGGACTTTTGAATGTTTTACAGATCTTTTTCTTGGTGTTGTCGATTTACCAGGTGTTCTACTCGAAATTTTTTATCCAAAACGAGTAAAATTGACAAGTATCTAATAATGATCTTCACCTCATCGAATTTTTTTTACTGATTCCAAAAAAATCTTCTAGACTATCTGTAAATAAAAATTGTCACAAAGTATCATTTCTTTTAATATTACCATTCAACATTATTAGTTATTTAATACTTATCTAAAAGGAGTTATTGCCTCATTGATGCTCGTAAATAAATTCTTTTCATCAGCCGGCTTCCTGAAATCTTTAATTATTTAAACGATTATATAAACAATCTACCGCAATGATCCGTGGGATTGTGTGTATAGTATTATAAAAGATGCATGCGCAAGGTTAGGTTGTCAATGTTGCCATGCCCATATACGCGCGCGCGCGTGTGTGTATATATATATATATATATATATATATATATATATATATATATATAAATATATGAAACGCTAGTTATGCAGACACTTTCCGAAATTTAAATAGACTTATGCAGACAGAGACCGACTTATGCAGACGTCAGCATAAGTAGAGAGATTATTTCTTTAGTCACGCTAGACTTGTGCAGACACTTGTATAAACGGTACTACACTTATGCAGACAGGTCACGTGGTCTTATACATTGGTGTCAGCATAAGTCCATGTTTATATGATTATATATATATATATATATATATATATATATATATATATATATATATTAGGCTAGTAAGTTTGAGGAGCTCAACCCCGGTCGGTCAGAGTGGCTAAAGAAATAATAACCCTCAGGTTACCGACTCTAGACAAATAGACTCTAGAAAACCCCTCAAACTTCCGCTCGGATGCTGAATATATAGATTGGAAGTTTGAGGAGGCTCCTCAAACTTCCCATAACCCCTCAAACTTCCAAGCGGGTGCTGAATATAATCCTCAAACTTCCAGAATTTCATATTTATATATATATATATATATATATATATATATATATATATATATATATATATATATATATATATATATATATATATATATGGGTTTGTGTCTGTGTGTATACTAATACACATCCAAAGGCGGAATTCAGAAGAAACCGGGAGTCTGATGAAACATGGAGAAAATGTGAAATCGGAAACGGGACATAAAATTTTTCATTGCTTGATAACTCTAATGTGAGAGCATATATTTGCATGAAACTTTTTTTTATACACAGTTACCACAAATAGATCTTGTTTATACTTAATTGGAATTATATAAATGCGATTTAAAAACGCAGTGAATATTTCAAAATCTCGAACACCCATTTCAATGTAAGAATAGCGCGGTCGACCCTCAGGCTTATTCTATACTTGCCTTCGCAGCGCTCTCGCGCTCCTTGATAGATAAAAATTTAATTTAATCACTCAATAGATCAATAAATTAAATTTAACGTCAAAATAGAATATTTTAGGTTTTTAAAAAAGTTTGCGTATAACAAATCCGAATTTTAGAGCAATCGATTACAATGCTACGTATAAAATTTTGAATAATTATGTACATTTCATCAAATTAAATTTCTAAAAAACTTAATAATTTGTTCTTTACGTTTCACTTTTTACTATCATTATCTTATATTTAAAAGATGTCTATTTGAACCACCAAACAACAATCGACACAAATAAATAACTCTATTACGAAAAAAAAAAACAAAAGTATACTGTCTGAAAATCTTTATAAGTATACCTACAAAGGAAAGGTTGTATATTCTAGTATTATTTACTTCAGGTAACGGAAATAATACAACAACGCTTATCACAATTTTCGATCCACTGTTGCTGTTTCCCTGCATCAGAAGGAAATCGAAACAACTGGAAGCCCCTACGCCTCTCATTGTTGCAATGAAAATATTTACATTGATTATAAACTGTGACTCTCCGGTTCACTGATGATCTCCTATCCATCATTACCGTAGTACTTTCACATAATTTAAAAACAACTAAACTACCGTGAGTAACTACGATTAACCTAAAAAGTATTATCTACTTGCCACGATAGTTGCAAAATTTTACATTATATTGAAAGCACTATTCAATTTGCAATAAATATATATATAAGGCACTTCACTTTTGACCAAATCCACAGTACAGACGTCAATATCACTACGCTTCTGGATGCACTGATTTTTCGTGCTCCACGCGACTAACCGTCCGATAAAAACAAACGCGCAAGCTCTTTAACCCGCCAAGCACGCCACAATAACAAACGCGCGGGTGCGCGCTCGCTTGCCGGCGCGGCCGTCACGCGCGCGCAGCCGCTCGGCGAGCGCGCCAGCATTTTTCCAAGAACGGAGCGGTCCTTTTAATTTTTAAAAAAGGTTTTATAACATATCTTTAACAATACGTAAATTAATAATACGTATTTTTGCTATTCTAATACAAATGTTGAAAATTATTTTTTTAGAGCCATGCTATATGAGGCGTTTCACGTCAACTGTCCCAGCGCGGCGCGCGAGCGCCAAATCGTACTGTATCTAGCTCATGTTTACGATACTAAAACGTACTTAAAAAAATTTTATGATAAGCATTTCCGACGTACTTTTTCCTCAGTTTTCCAATGGTGTAGGCAGTTTTCCCGAAATTTTCCATTTTCGCCTTCAAAAAGTACAAAACGTGTTATATCTTAAAAAGTGTATTTTTAATATATTTTTTACCCTCTAGATCGAAAGCTGAGCATTTTTTACGTAGGAAAGGATAGTTTCCAAAGAGTGCCCGAAAGGATTTCTGCGAGAAATAGAATGCGAAAGAGTAGACGCATCGCCTTTCCGGCGCGCGGGACTACGCGGTACAGCGCGCGGGCTGCGCTTGCCTCGTTGCCTAATAATAATCTTTTATAATCTTTAATTCTTTACCTGTTTTTTTTTCTTGAATAACGCATAGAATAATATTTTATTATTTCATCAAAAAATAAAATTTTTAAATTAACGTTTGTTTTTCAGTGTAGATAATTTTTTTGTTTTGGTTTCACAGCTTTCTTAGGGAAGATTTTATACTCAGAACTAAGAGAGGTTTTGTTTGAGCTTCAATGTCCTTTCATCTATTGGAATAATAGCATGATACAGTAACGTGCCTGGTATAGATTTAGCCTTGTTCAGTCTTGGTTTTATTTTCAAAACCGTTTCTTCATACGATTCTTTACTGCTATAAAAAACTTTCGTTTCTTTGCAGTAATCTTTAGCCCAGTTATACAGCTCTTCTGGCGTTAAAATATGATTACTAGAAGAAACTTGTAAACTCGCTCGTTTTGCACCTCTTTTTAGGTTCGCGCCTATACCATCGCACGCACCTTTGCCATGTGCTGTGGCATGAAAATGCCACTCAGCTGTAACTCCAAAATCTTTCTCGTGAAAAAGAAGATTTTGAAAATTGAATTTATTTTTAAAATGCTGACCTGCTCCATCAGTCAAATAATAAACTTTCTTGACTGCAAAATTAGTTTTAAGATAAGATATTACTATTTTTTGATATTCATAAACGGCTATGGTATCAGGATTTAAATTGCTGGAAATCACAGCAATGCTTACATGTTTGAGTTCATCGTTTTGTTTATAATACACTACAACTGTAAAAACTGTTGCTTGGTTGTTATTCCAGTGGAAGGATTGTGTAGAATTTTGTATAACGAAAGCATAATTTTCTGCAAAATCGCAACACACGAGAAATTCTCCTTCTTGAAGATTGCTTTTTACGTTATTTACAAAAAGTGATTGTTTCTTAGCAAAAAAAATCGTGAGTTTTTAATTTCATTAATTTCTCCCCCAGTATGTCCATAAATTCGTGCACATTTACAGTTTTGGAAGCTATTGTAGACCTAACTGTTTGAAACCACAATTGATACTCGATTTGAAAAATATCATTTTCATCAAAGATTTAAGTAAATGTTTTCGTAATATAGACGTATTGGGGCAATCCAAACAGTCACCCAAATAACATCTATCGTGTGAATCATTACACACAATTGCTTGGATGCAATCGTGATAGTTTTTCAGGGGCAATTGGGTGTCCTTAGTTAAATTTTCTATGTCCACAGCACTTAGCATGAACTTCACATTTTCGTGATGCCCACACACGTATACATTATGTGTACCGCTACTCCCAACTAAAACACAATATGGTGGCCTCAATTCTGTAAATTTCGTAAAACCAATGTTAACGTACTCATTTTCTTTTTTATATAAATTATACAATTCATTTAAATTACCAAGCAGTAATTTTGTTTGAATATGTTCTCTTTTGCCATTACTCTGTTTAATAGATAGATAATCTTTTGATCCGGCATGATTCGACTTACATCATCTCTCTCATAAAAAGATTTGACAGAATTTACAGTATCAGCTGGAAGTAGTTTGCTACGTTTCTTAGGTATTGAAAATATTCCGCTATTTGCTACCAAATCTTTCGCTTCAGTTCTAATTGTGCTCTCGATAAGAGTAGACGTGTTTACATCGAGCTCCAGCCAAGTATGTAAATACTAGTTCAAGTGTGTTACTGTGTATAAGTGCGAACGTTAAAATCACTGATTTTCTCAATTTTGAATATAAATAGACATAAACTGCTAACCAAAATTCAAAATTTTATCTTTTTAATAAAAGTCAATCGGCTAACATGGCCGCTACTGAAAAAGTCACTTTGGCTTCGCCGATAAACACCGATAATAACGAAAAGTGGAACTCAGTTTATAAAAAACGACAAAGAAACAGCCCAGATGAAATAAAAGCTAATTTTAAAAAACGTCAAACGCAAATCAGAGACTACTGGCTAAGTAATCCAGTGGTGACTCAAAACAATTATGAAAAACTAGAACTCGCAGAGGATGTAGTTCCTGCAGGAGAAAATAGTGAGAATTCTAGTAAAGCGAGTGCTCAAAAATCACCACCAATCTTCGTAAGCGGAGTGGAGAATATAGCACCTTTGAAAACCCTTCTCGATAAAATAGCTGAGAATAACTACACTTTGAAAATACTTTCTAATAACGAGGTGAAAATTCTACCAAACTCCTCAGAAAAATATCTTCCAATAGTAGAAGAGCTCAAGAAGAAAAAAACTGAATTTTACACATACCAGAGGAAGCAAGACAAAAGTTATAAAACTGTTTTAAGACACATACACCCGTCAGCTGATACTGGAGAAATACAACAGGCAATAGAGGAACACGACCATAAAGTATTAAGAGTAACAAATATACGAGATCGATACACGCAAAAACCGTTACCCTTGTTCTTTGTAGAAATTCAACCCAATGATAACAATAAGGAAATATACAAAATAGATAGATTATTGAATACAATCGTTAAATTTGAACCACCATATAAAAAAAGAGATATACCTCAGTGTATTAAATGTCAAGGATTTGGTCACACCAAAAATTACTGCTACAGGAGTGCGGTATGCGTTAAATGTGCTGAAAAACATTTAACAAAAGACTGCTCGATAAAAGAAAAAATACAAGACGTTAAATGTGCAAACTGTGACGGTAATCATCCTGCTAGTTATAAAGGATGCATTGTTCGTAAGCAACTGCAACAAAAATTATTTCCTAAACTCAGAGAAAAAACCGTAGTGCAAAACTCACAAAGTTATCCTCCAAATTTAAATAATTTTATTAAATCTAATATATCTTTCGCTCAAGCCACAAGCAGTCAACCAAAAACATCATAACAGAATCTATACAAACAGAGACAGAATCCCAAATAATAACAAAAATAGCAGAAAAATCAAACACAAATAAACTCGAAGAAATGATGCTTCAAATGATGACAAGAATAGATACAATGTTAAACCTTCTTACAAGTTTGATAAATAAAATTCAATAATGAAATAAAAATAGCAGTCTGGAATGCGAACGGTTTAGCACAAAGAAGTCTTGAATTAAAGAAGTTTCTAATCGAACATAATATTGACGTAATGTTAATATCAGAAACTCATTTTACATATAAAAACTACTTGAAAATTCCAAACTATTTCATATATGATACAAAATGTCCTACTGGGAAAGCGCGCGGCGGAACTGCAATTATCATTAAATCTAATATTAAGCATTATGAAAATGTAAAACACATGGATGATTATCTGCAAGCAACCAGCGTAACTCTGGAAGATGTAAAAGGATCAATCACTCTATCAGCAATATATTGCCCACCTAAGCACATTATCATAACAGAGATGTTTTCAAAATTCTTCGTAAGTCTTGGACACCGTTTCATTGCTGCCGGAGATTACAATGCTAAGCACCCATGGTGGGGGTCTAGATCTTCGGCTGGAACTCCACGAGGTAGACAGCTTTATGCAACTATGCAGTCACAGAATTTATTCCCGATTTCAACCGGAGAACCCACCTACTGGCCTACTGATAAAAATAAGACGCCGGACCTCCTTGATTTTGCCGTAGTAAAAGGTATCAACCCCGACTGTCTCACAGCTACATCCTGCTTAGATCTTTCGTCAGACCACTCACCGATCATTATTTCTTTTAAACAACAACAACTTAAAATGAACCAAAAAACACCACATTTGTACAATAAAAATACTAACTGGGGAAAATACAAAGAATATCTAAATAATAATCTAAACTGCAACATCTCACTTAAATCTATAGATGAACTCGAAAATGCAATAGAAGAATTCAACATACAAATACACAACGCCGCTAAAGAAGCTATCACATTATTTGAACATCCGGAAAAACAACAGCACATTGCTAAACACATACTTGAAAAATACGTGAAAAGAGACAGTTAAGAAAAACTTGGCAAATTTATAGATCCAAACATATAAAAACTAAATTAAATAAATCAATTAAAGAATTAAAAACCTTGCTTATAGAAGAAAAAAATGTCGGCATCCAAAATTACTTACAAAACTTAACTGCAAATGAAGCAACTGAATATTCCCTCTGGAAAGCCACTAAAAATCTTAAACGTCCACTGCAACATATACCACCAATCAGGAAATCTAATGGAGATTGGGCCAGAAGCGAAACGGAAAAAGCTGATACGTTTGCAAACTATCTCAGTGAAGTTTTCAAGCCAATAAATCGAGAAATTACCGAACCACAAGAAGAAGAATTGTTTAAACAAGAAGATCACCATGCCCAAGTTAGTCCTTCAATAAACATCAAAATTAAAGAAGTGCAAAAGATAATCAAAGCCCTTAAGACCAAAAAATCACCTGGATACGACGGAATAAATGGCAAAATAATCAAGGAGCTACCACAGAAAGCGATCCGATTTCTTACTATTATATTAAATGCAGTCTTTCGTTTGTGTTATTTTCCAAGTCAATGGAAAGTTGCACAAATAATATTAATAGAAAAATTAGGCAAATGTCCAGACCTCGTTACGTCATATAGACCTATCAGTTTACTGCCAGCTATTTCAAAAATCTGCGAAAAACTTATTCTCAACAGACTCAATCCAATTATTCATTCCAAGAAGTTGATTCCTGATCACCAATTTGGCTTCCGCAACTGTCATGCTACAATTGAACAAGTTAACCGATTAACTGTAAAAATACAAGAGACCTTCGAAAATAAACAGTACTGCTCTGGAGCTTTTCTAGACGTTGCCCAAGCCTTTGACAAAGTATGGCACAAGGGATTACTCTATAAACTAAAGAAGTACTTTCCAAAAAATTTATATAAACTATTAAAATCATATTTAACAGACAGAACATTTCAAGTAAAAATTAACCAAACCGTAACAAAACTGTTCCCTATAAACGCCGGAGTACCTCAAGGAAGCGTGCTAGGCCCTACTTTGTATCTGCTGTATACTTCTGATCTACCTACAATGCAAGAAATCACTACAGCAACATATGCAGATGATACAGCAATTCTCACAAGTCATTCAAGTCCTGAAATAGCATCCGAAAAACTACAAAAATATTTAGATCTGATCAATATATGGTTTAAACAATGGAGAATTAAAGTCAATGAAACAAAATCAACTCATGTTACATTCACACTTTGTAAAAAGACTTCGCCCCCACTCCTGCTAAATGATAAACCCATACCGCAAAGTGACAACGTTAAATATTTGGGAATACATCTGGATCGTCGCCTCACTTGGAGAAAACATATATGGACAAAACGAAAACAACTAAATCTCAAACTAAGAAAAATGTACTGGATACTAGGAAATAAATCTGAGTTAAAACTTGAAAATAAAATACTTATATACAAAACTATTCTTAAACCAGTGTGGACTTACGGAATTCAACTCTGGGGATCTGCAGCAACTTCTAATATTGAAATACTCGAAAGATTTCAATCCAAAATACTTAGAAACATAGTGCATGCTCCTTGGTTTGTCACAAATGAAATCATTAGGAATGACTTGAACATACGAACAGTCAAACAAGAAATAGAAGCACACTATAGTAGGTACAAGGAGAGGCTAACAGAACATCCGAACCATCTGGCAGCAAATTTAATTGATGTAATCCGATCCAGTACAAGACTTAAAAAATATCAAATTATTAATGTGTAGTTGTAAAATGTTCTGTATACTAACGTATCATTATATTATTATAATATTATATTACCATAAATATTGTTCTCTTGTAAAAGCCTATATTTAAAGGATTTGTAACAGTATTAACCAGTGGGTCTAATACTCTCATGTTATTGTAAATACTTGTATACTATTTACTTATTGTCAACTAGACAGATTGTAAATAAACACGGTTGAAAAAAAAAAAAAAAAATCTTTCGCTTCACGAGCCTCCCGTTCACTACATTTGAATTCTCGCATTAAGTTCTTAGGAGAACAAAACTCCGGTGCAAGAGTTAATAGCTCAATTCTTTCTTACTTATTTGTTAACTCTGGAAATTTTTTCTTAATTTGTTGGAGAACTGCAACACTAGCTTTATGATATTCATCATCGCACACTATTTTAGCTTTTTTAGCATCAGTTTGAGGTAAATTTGATTTCTGATTATAAATTTGGCGTCGACAGGTTAAACATATTTTAGCATTTTCAGGTACTTAAGGAAATGCACTTCTTAAAACTGTTGGAAAATCAGTCAAATTCTTAGATGCAGAGTGATCATTTTTATTTAAAGGATTTATACATTTCAATTTCCAATGTGAATCCATTTTAATCGTTTATAACAGAAATGGCAAGCTTTTTCTTTGCTATCAACGACAAATTCGAAAAAATTCGAGGAGGAGAAAGATAAAAAGTTATGGTAATTATATGCTTTTGACGTGACAATTTGCATACAGAGTAAAAAGTGTGGACGCCACCTACCGAATGAAAAATAAATGATTCCGTGTCGCACGGCAAACTGCGCTGTACCGCGCGTAGCGTAGAATATACTTTCGCCCTGCCGTGCATATAATCTTTCGCGTTTTATTTGCATAGCATAAAACATCTTGGACACTTTTTGGGAAATATCCTTTCCTAACTAAGAAAAGGATAGCTTTCAATATTATGGGTAAAACAAAATACTAAACATATACTTTTCGAGATATAGCACGTAAAAAAAAAACAAAATTATCTACACTGAAAAACAAACGTTAGTACAAGAGTTTGCACATATTGCTGTTAATTTTGAAATTTTATTTTTTTATGAAATAATTAGTAAAATATTAATACATGCGTTATTCAAGAATAAAAAAAAAAAAACAGGTAAAGAATTAAAGTTTATAAAAGATTATTATTAGGCAACGAGGCGAGCGCAGCCCGCTGGCTGTACCGCGTAGTCCTGCGCGCCGGAAAGGCGATGCGTCTACTCTTTCGCATTCTATTTCTCGCAGAAAACCTTTCGGGCACTCTTTGGAAACTATCCTTTCCTACGTAAAAAATGCTCAGCTTTCGATCTAGAGGATCAAAAAAATATTAAAAATACACTTTTTAAGATATAACACGTTTTGTACTTTTTGAATGCGAAAATGGAAAATTTCGGGAAAACTGCCTACACCATTGGAAAGCTGAGGAAAAAATACTTCGGAAATGCTTATCATAAAATTTTTTTAAGTACGTTTTAGTATCGTAAACATGAGCTAGATATAGCACGATTTGGCGCTCGCGTGCCGCGCTGGGACATTTGACGTGAAATGCCTCATATATGGGCGAATCCCCCAAACTTTTAATATTCGATATTGAAGAAATAAAATGAATTTTTTGTAAAGCACACTCATAAGACACAGCCTACTCTATTCAAAATGTTTCGGAATGGTAAAAAAAATAGCCTTACTTGTTTTTTCGAAAAAGCACTTTAAATAATTAAAAACAAGTAAAAATTGACAATAAATTGAATTCACGAATAGTGTGAATAGGGAATTTGGAAGGAATGGGATGATCTTGGACATTTTTCAAAGCACAACTTAATAAAACTGCAATGGAACCTTTGTCTCTTATATATCGTTAGAGTAAGAGAGCCAGATAGCAACTTTATTGCGAATAAATACTCTATAAGATTTTACACCCTTCTAATGGTATTTAAGTATTCGCTCATTATTACATATAATTTATTCGTTATAGATGTAATAGTAATAGTTGTATAATATTTTAAATTGAATTAAATAAAAATTAGTTGCAATTGATTTAATATTATATTGCACTATAATTCAAAAGTTTATGTATCGTACATTTTTGAGTGTACATACTTATTTCTTTTATGATATTATTCTACCATGAGAAAAAAATATCGTATATTTTCACATAAAAGTACTATACAATATAGTATTATTTGACTACGACTTTATTTTATATTACTGTTAACATTTAAGATAATGGTCAAGATAGCTAGTAATATATTATTGGGTGCTATATTATATAGTAAAATTTGAAATATCAAAGGAATTCGAATGGAAATATTATATTATACTAAATAAATGTAGTAAGCTTTACGACAATTTAGTTACATGTACAATAATTAACTTACTATAACTGTTTAGTCTTTTGAATTATATGAACATATTTATTATTAACATATTATAGTCCACTTTACAAAAAAACATAGTTAAGGCAATAATATATTAACTATGTATAACTATATTAACTATGTAATATAGTTAACAGTACGAACAACTTTTTTCTCAATGTAATTTTATTTTTCATATGTTTATATCGTTATATGAAAAAATATGATTTCGCGTATTCATTAATTACTTTTAATTCTAAAGATACATATAATATAAAAGTAATTGTAGAAATAAAACAATCAAACGTAGGTAGTAAAAGCTTTGAAACAGTTTTGTAGAAAATTTTTAAAATTGTTTTTTGAAATGTCAAGTTCTTTGGAAGTTTTCATTGAAATTTGGAAAATAAACGATTTGACTTGACTAATACGTGATAAATTAGAATGCTCATATCTTCGCGAATTTATCTTAGAAAAATTTTCAAAAAGACATTTTATAGCTTTTAATCACTACTTGTGATTACGCTAGTCAATCATAATATTCAAGTTATCCGAGAGAAACTCTAGAGGTAAATATGATTTTGCTTAACAATTCACGATTTAGCGATTTGTCTTTGTCTTGCTATAATGTTATTCTTATGGAGTGCACAGTTATAACTCAGGTATGAGTTAATTAGTTATGTGAAAAGATATACGTGCAGATATGAATAATTTAAAATATAAAAAGTACTCTTTGGATAAATGGTTTTTTCGATAAAAAATTAAAACTGAGAAAAATGCAACTACGCTCACGTTTGCTCTTATATCTAATTATTGTCTATAGGCACACTTTCCGGAGGTCGATTTATCGAAAATATGAGTAAAAACGAAGATTTTACTAGTATCCTGAAATGTTTTGACGATAGGCACTTTTTTAATAGCTTAATGAAACAAAAAATTCATTTAAGGACGCACAGAAGTAATGAAAAATTGATGTTTGTTTTTAGTTTCATGAAATGGCACTCGTTTATAATTACCTTTAAGATAGCAGAACATGTTCATACAATCATAATTTAGTAAAATTTCTTTCGGTCAAAGATGTGCAATCACTTCATTGGAAACTATGCAACAGTAACACGAAAGTAGTTATTGCAACACTATGGTGAGACCCCAAACAATGACTCATCGGCGCCAGCCGAAGTCAATGCTTGTCGGGGCCCCGTCATAGTGCTGCGTTAGCAAAAGTTTGTGCATACGTGCGGCGCACACACGCGTGCGTGCGTGCGCGCGCTCGTGCGTGCGGGTGGGTGGGTGTGTATGTGCGTGCGTGCGTGCGTGCGCGCGTGTGTGTATGTGTGTACGTGTGAGAGAGAGAGAGATTTTGTGTATAGCCTCTGTACCATGGCCAATGTATCTACATCAAAAATTTTCAGATTCATAGGGTTTTTCGATATTTAATCGGATTTTGAAAGCTAATGATACATGATTCATGGATATATGGTCTTATGGGATGTCTATGAAGTTTTTATGGTGTATTTTATAACTTTTGTGTATAGCCTCTCTACACCATGACAAGTGTACCTACATAAAAAATTTTCAGATTCATGGGTTTTTTATGGTTTTTTACAACTGTTGTGTATAACCTCTCTGTACTGTGCAGCGAGCGGTCAGCATCCACGGACAGCATCTAAACACGCACGCACGGCTTGAAAAAATGGAAAAACCGTAACCTTATGGGCATACCATAAGACCACTTCATCAGAAATCACACTTCCGCGACACTCTCATGGAACTGTACACCCGAATTTCTGCATTGAACCACTATCTACATAACGTACTCGCGCACAACATTTGTATGGGGGTACAAGAGAGACACATGACGCACTTCAGAATCCGCACAATACACTCGTGATACTTTGCGACGGATATGTTCACGCGACAAGACCATATTGGCGACTGGCAGACGGTCGACCGTTCGTCTTTGCCACGGATGATCTCATCCACATTATTTTGACTATTTAATTACATAGGGAAAAAATTTTTTCTCGAGGAAAGTCTCGAGAAACGAAAGTTGAAATTGTTTTTTCTCTTTTATTTAATCGTACGACACTGTGTAATTTTGCTGATTAATGAAAAAATGTCACGTACATTGAGTTGCAGCTGCACATTATTATAAATCTCCACTACCCAGCAAATCGTTTAATGGAAGAAAACAGAATTAACGAGGGAGCATTATCCACGCGATTACTTTGCGAATTCGATAAAGATTGAAATAGTGTGTGACCACGCCCGACAAGTAGCCTCTCTGTATTATGGCAAATGCACCTATATAAACAATTTCCAGACTCATGGGGTTTTTATGGTGTTTTCGATATTTTATCGGATTTTGGAAGCTAATGTCACATGATTCATGAATATATGGTCTTATGGGGTGTCTATGGGATTTTTATGGTGTATTTTATAACTTTTGCGTGTAGCCTCTCTGCACCATGACAAGTGTACCTACATAAAAAATTTTCAGATTCATGTAGTTTTTATGGGGTTTTTGTGGGGTTTTCGATATTTTATCGGATTTTGGAAGCTAATAATGGTATATGATTCATGAATATATGGTCTTATGGGGTGTCTATGGAGTTTTTATGGTATATTTTATAACTTTTGGGTATAGCCTGTCTGTACCATGACAAGTGTACCTACACAAAAAATTGTCAGATTCACGGGTTTTTTATGGCTTTTTACAACTTTTATGTATAGCCTCTCTGTACTGTGCAGCGAGTGTTCAACATCCACGCGCAGTATCTAATCACGCGCGCACGGCTTGAAAAAAAAAAAAATAACCGTAACCTCATGGACATCTCATAACCACTTCATGATAGATCCGCGACACTCTCGTGGAACTGTACACCCGAATTTCTGCATTGAACCACTATCTACATAACGTACTCGCGCACAACATTTGTATGGGGAGCACAAGAGAGACACATGACGCACTTCAGAATCCGTACAATACCCTCATGCTTTGCGATGGAGATGTTCACGCAACAAGACAATATTCGCGACTGACATCCGGTCGACCGTTCGTCTTTGCCACGGATGATCTCATCGCACGTGGGCCCTCTGGTGTCGAATTATATCATCTTACCTCGAATTAGTCATAACTTACAGTCGTCGAAATTGTATTTTACCACGTGTGCCACCATGTTTTCCGAACAAGAAGCGCGTCGACTTCTTTCTTCTTTATTTATTTAATCGTACGGCACTGTGGAATTTTGCTGATTAATGAGAAAATGTCACGTACATCGAGTTGCAGCTGCACATTATTTTGACTATTTAATTACATAGAAAAAAATTATTTTTCTCGTGGAAACGAAGTTGAAATTGGATAGCGTACCCAAGGACTCACCGACGGCATTTTATTGCGAGAGATGGCATTCGCGACAATCCATTGTCTGGCTGTATATTTAAGGGGGGTGTGGAATCAACGGCTAGTCAGTGCAGTTTGAGTGAGCGAACTCAGAACTTTCAAGATGTTTAGAGCCAGTGTATCTCATTTAGCTAAAATTTTAAGACATGTTTTACGGATAGCAAATTCTCGACGCACGCATATACGCACAGTGTGTAGACGAGCATGGCACAGTGGGCTGAAAGACCAAAAAAATGCTCAAAAGTCTTGATTTAATCGAATTCTGCATGGAAAAAAAATCTGATCCGCTAAAATTCTTCTTTTTGCACCACTTTTTGAGAAATTTTCCCCCCCGAAGGTTTAAATGTATTTATAAAAATGTTACCGATACCATTTTACCATGCTGTCGCGAATTCGATATCTTTAGCGTTTGGTTTTGGACGGAAATGATCAAGAATAATTTACATTGCTAATTATTTTAGGTACCAAAGAAATTATATTTTTGCTTCAAAATTACGTGAATGAATTCTTGAGTCATTCACGATTATCCATAAATTTTTTGGTAATTCTATAATTGATAATTTCAGAAATATAGTTGTTCAAAAATGAGTATGGGCCAAGTTGACCCAGTATGTGCTCCACGGTCGAAAAAATTAGTGTGGCCTCAAAGGATGAAGGGCTGAAAATACTAAAAATTACAAAAATAATAATGTAATTAGCAATATAAATTATTCCTGATCCGTCCAAAGCCAAACGCTAAAGATATCGAATTCGCGACAGCATGTTAAAATGGTATCGGTAACATTTTTATAAATACATTTAAACCTTCGGGTGGAAACATTTCTCAAAAAGTAGTGCAAAAAGAAGAATTTTACCGGGTCAGATATTTTTTCCATGCAGAATTGGATTAAATCAAGACTTTTGATCATTTTTTTGGTCTTTCAGCCCACTGTGCATGGGCTAGCGACCTCGAAAAGTTGTCGCTCCAGATATTATGCAACAAATTGCATTTTCTTCTCTTGCATTGCGACATATCGAGCATCTACTACATGTAGTATTGGCCTTTTTCATAATCCAGATGTGCTGTTGATTGTTGTAAAGGCTGTAAAGCAACACAACGATCACACAAGCTCTCTAGCCAGCCGTATAATTCACCGCCACCGTAAATATCGATTCATTCTAGCGTGAAAATTTATTGATTTTACTTTTTACTCTAAACCGATTATATTATTATTTTTCAGTAATTAATCAGATGCGCGACGATACGGAAGGCGATAAAATATTAATGCAAATAAATACTCAAGACGATCAACAGCCTGGACTCTCAACATCTAACATGGATCATAGTAAGTATTGAGATTGTTAAAATTAAAATAATAATTTAACATAATTATGGCACACCTCAATACTTAAGTTTCAGAAGCAGAAACATCGTCAACGCTGATTCGTCAAAACAGCGGAAACTCGCAGCGTAAGTATTGATAGGGTGTTCGTTTAATAATTTTTACATCGTTATTAAATGCTCAATCAATACTTTTAGTTTTAGAACAAGTAGTGTCTCTATCTCGGGCAGAAATTGAATACGACTCTGATTTCAACAGTAGCAGCAGCAGTAGCAGTAGTAGTAGTAGCATTGATACAGCTTGAGAAGAAATGAATGATAGTGGAGGAGGTAAGATTATATAGATTTTTGTTTATTTATTTATGAGATAAGAAATTTGGATTGTTTTTACAGGACATTATTTACAGTGTGGCGAAGGATCGCGTCCTCGTTTTATCATTGAAAATGAATCTACACGTCATTATCGTCGTTTCGGATACTAAGGGAGGGAAATTCAAGGAACTATAGCGCCACCACCGCCAAACACCAATATTTATGTTTGGTTAGAGGACTATATGCGTAATCTTCATCGGCAACTGTGCACCAGAGGTAGTCCTACTGATTTTATAGGTATAATAATAGACTCTGAAATATTCAATCATGGAGCTCTATGGATGTCCTTCAGACCGATTAAAAATTTCAATTATAAGGACCTTTGGGAGATGCTATTCAATGTAGTACAAAGTGCAAATGATTTTACTATCAGTAATCGGTTATCGATTAACTGTGCTATTGTCAAAAGTACGGCAGGACTTGATCGGGTGCGCCTGACTGAAGACAGTAAATAAAAAATCAATTCTGTGCATCAAGAACGATGATAACCTGTGTTTACCACGAGCTTTAGCCGCTGCATATGCGTATGTTGTTAGAGGCCAAATCCGCACAGGAAAATTGCATGAATATTAGAATCTTATTTGGCAAAGCAATGGGCGCGTTCAAAAGGAAGCCGCTGAGGAGATTGTGAATTTGGCACGTACGCAAGTGCCTTTAGAGGGCTGTGATATTCAAGAAATCCACAATTTTCAATTTTTTTTCTCAACACATGCTCAACTATAGTTGTGTATAATTTTTCTACTTTCGCTCGTAGTCATCCACCGCTTTACGATGGTACACGTTTTGTCATTGATTTTCATGGAAGTATTGTGCATACATTGAGGCTTATGTACTACGTGCGCACAAAACACAATGAACCAATACTCAACTTAAGAGGAGCGAGCGGAAGCACTGGGTATTGCATACCTTGCAATAAAAGTTACTGGCGAGTCGAGGACCACAGATGCTCTAACAAATGTTACAAATGTATGATAATATCGCGGTGCCATATGTCTGGAAATCTCAAAACATGTAAATTGTGTTTCAGGTCGTTTTTTGGTGACTCATGTTATGAAAATCATTCAGAAAAAACATCATTTAGTAAGACTAGCAGTATATGTGATAAGATAAAAATATGTCAAATTTGTTTTAGAACAATGCGTTTAATGAACAGTGGAAAATACGAGTGTGGTGTATCTTTTTGTAGGACATGTCAATTATACTTACCAAACGGCCATCTGTGTTACAAACTATAAAAACGCATGAAGAAACAAAGAAAACTTTTATGTATTTGTTTTATGACTTTGAGACTTAACAAACGATAGAAATATTGGGAGATGGCGAAAAAGAAATTCACGTTCCTAATTTATGCATCGTTCAACAAGTATCTAGCTTCTGTGTCGAGATTACCGATATTACATTTAGATGTGGCTATTGTGGTGTTCGCGAGTATGTCTTCCAAGATAATCCTGTGAAACAACTGGTTGAATTTGTATTAGCACCAAGACAATAATTAAAAAAAAATTACATGCATCGCTCGTAACTCGCAAGGTTTTGACGCTCAATTTATATTCAAGTATATCGTTGAAAAATACGATAATCAACGTGCCACACCGTCAGTGATAATAAATGGTTCAAAAATAATTTTATTAGAAATCCGACACGCAAAGTTCATAGATAGTCTGAATTATTTTCACATGCCTTTGAGCAGTTTACCGAAATCTTACGGTTTGCCAGAATTGGAAAAAGGTATCTTCCCACACTTATTTAACAAGCCTCAAAATTAGACGTACGTGGGAGCACTTCCGCCACTAAGTTTGTATTCACCCGATTCTATGAGTAGCAAGGAACGAGAATGCTTTTTGCAATGGTATAATGAACAAACAGCGTGTGGTTATTTATTCAACTTCCAGAAAGAAATGATAAAATACTGTAAACAAGACGTTACAATTTTAAGATTAGCGTGTTTTGCTTTTCGAAAATATTTTATGAAATTTAGTGTGGATCTTTTGCAGAGTGTACAACTATAGCCTTGGCTTTTATGCGTGTTTTTAAAAAAACATTTTAAAAAAAGAATCAAATAGGTATCATGCCACCTGGTGGATACAGATGGCTAGATAAGCAATCCAAGAAGGCTGTGTATTGGTTGTCCTGGGTGGAGAAAAGAATTCTGGAGCGGCCCATCGAACATGCCGGACGGTGTCGCGAAAGAAGATTACAGGAAAGTATCATCGTCGACGGTTATAGTTTACCTGAAGATAAAGAAAATCACAGAGGATTAGTGTTACAATTTCATGGATGTTTTTGGCATGGTTGCCCACGGTGTTATAGAATAAATCGAGATATAGCTTTGTCAACCGGTGGTTCAATGGACGATAGGTTTGAAAGAACTTTAGCCGTAAGTAGAAAGATAAAAGACAGTAATTACGAACTGATCGAAAAATGGGAGTGTGACTTTCAAAAAGAAGTTTCGCAAAACGAAGAGCTTCAGCATTTTATTCAACAGAGTGTGGATGACGCGAACCCAAAACCACAGGATCCCCGAGATGCATTTTTCGGCGGGCGTACAGGCAATACCGTCAAAGTGTATGATTGTCAAGAGCAAGAAAAGATCAAGTACGTGGATGTTTGCTCGTTATACCCGTATATTTGCAAGAGCGGTAAATACCCTGTTGGTCATCCTAAAATATACGTTGGTTGGGAGGAATGTAGACGTATCATAGGGATAAACAACGTATTTCAAGTTAACGGTTTAATGAAGTGCGAAGTACTTCCACCGCAAAACCTGTATCACCCTTTATTACCGGTAAGAATGCACGGTAATCTAATATTTCCTCTATGTCGCACGTGTTGTGAACAGATGATCCAAGAAGATTGCCCGCATCAAGACCCGAACGATAGAATTTTACGGGGAACGTGGGTGTCTGAGGAGGTTAAAGAGGCTGTCGAACTGGGATATACAATTCAACGCGTTTATGAGATCTGGCAATACGAGATGACGCAATATAATCAAGAAGACGCAAAGGTGGAGTATTTGCCGAATATATCAACGAGTTTTTCGCGCAAAAAACTATGGCATCTGGGTTTCCACCTGATTGTCTGACCGAACAAGATAAAGATGAATACGTAAAAGAATTGGAGGTCAATGAAGGTATTAGTTTAAATAAAGACGCGATACAGTACAATGCTGGGCTAAGATCGGTCGCAAAACTATGTCTAAACTCTTTATGGGGTAAATTTGGTCAATGTGAAAACATGACACAGACAGAAGTGATTACTAAACCAGAAAGATTGACAGAGTTACTTACCAGCCCAGAAATAGACGTTAACGGGGTTATACCGGTCAATGACGAAACACTCTACGCCAACCGGTGTTACAACGACGAAGCTCTGTTGTCGTCTCCAGGGATAAGTGTTGTGATAAGTGTTGTGCTGCCTTTACAACAGCACAGGCCCGACTGGAACTATTCAAGTATTTGCACGCATTGGGCCCCCGAGCTCCCTACTACGACACGGATTCTGTTTTTTATGTTAGCAGAGAGGATAGCGACGAACGCGATTTATCAACAGGTGTGGCTTTAGGCGAACTCACGGATGAATTGGCTAGTAACAGAGACGGTCCGTACATAACCTCGTTTTATCCGGAGGTCCAACATTTTACGCGTACAAATTTAAAAGAACGGACGGAAATGAAGAGTACGTGTGTAAAGTTAAAGGCATAAGGCTAAATTACTCCAACAGTCTACAAATAAATTTTGATACTGTTCGTGAGATGATTACTTCCTAGGATAGTGAGATATTACTATCTAATTTTGCTATTCGACGAACAGCATTCCACGAGGTGATAACGCAAAATGAAACAAAGACGTGTAAAACCGTGTACGGAAAGAGACGATTCGTCGCGTTAAGTAAAAGTTATCCATACGGCTACATCCGCGGTCCGTCTACTACTGACGCATCAGAGAACCACACCCTGGAAACCTAGTGTCGTTGGTGTAGCAACGCAAGGAGCGCACTCGTGATCGGTGGCGCTACAGTATAAAAAGAGCTCATTGGCTACCGCTGTGTCTCCATCGTTGTGATTAGCGGTGGTGGCGCACCAGAAGAGAGCTCATTGGCTGCTGGTGCGCCTCAACAAGCTGATTTAGCGGCCGCGAGAGGCGCAGTGGCTAAGAGATCATTGGCCACCTTTGCGCCGGCGAAAGAGCTATTTTGCCGCGGAGCTAGCCCCACCACAAGGTTTTCGGACTCGCGTGCGACCGCGCGGGGGGCACCGGGCGCGGTTACGAGCTCTTCGGGAGAAGTGCTTCAAAGTGCCCAGTCAGTGTGAATTATGGACACGCGTTGGAAACATCAGTGGACGTGTACGTTGAGTAGGCCCACCGGTTGCTGTAAAACATTATTTGTTAAAAAAGTTCTGAAATACATTGACCGCTTGAGCGTCACTCGCTTCGAGCGTATTATTTTTTATTACGGTGAATGGCAATCGGGGTACAGAGATCTGGGTAAAGACGTTGAATTTCGCAAAGGTCTACCGCAAAACACCGATTGGCTCAATGATTCGAAACCTAAGTTGATCATCATCGACGACCTCATGCGCGAATCATCCTCTGGAGGAGCCATAGCGAATCTCTGCGAAAGGCAGTCATCACAACAACTTGAGCGTGATTTTTATCACTCAAAACATCTTCCATCAAGGCAAAGGCCAGCGCGACATATCTTTGAACACTCAGTACATTGTAATCTTTAGAAATTTGCGAGATCGTGCCGAGATATGTCATCTTGCTCGGTAAGTATATCCTGAAAATCCTCGATCTTTAGAAGAAGCCTACCGGGACGCAACATTGCAAGCTTTTGGCTACCTCTTGTTGGATCTGAAGTAAACCACGTTGGATAACTGCCGATTTCGAACGTGCATTTTCCCCGATGATGAGTACCAGTACCTTTACGTACCGCGAAAACAACTGACACACAGTCAAAATCAAGTTCAAATCGTGTCGTTATAATAACTATAAACACGCGTTATCCTTTTGATCGAAAAGATGCTACTGTCTTGGCGGTATTGTATCATTTTAACAAAGAACAGCGAAAAGCAGTTTTATAGAAAGCTGATGCAAAATTGGTTCGTCGTATTTGCGAGTGCGCTTTAAACGTATTGATAGGGAACGTTCCGCTAAGTAAAGGTCACAAGGGTTGGCTTGCGTAAGCACGCAAAAGTTCTGCGAAAGCTAGCATCACCGGATATCACTTTACAACGAAGAAAAAACATTATAGTGCAACGTGGCGGTTTTTTGCCTGCTCTGCTAGCACCTCTGATTGGCACGCTTCTTGCTAATCTCGTGAATAAATAAAGATGGAACATGCGAGAAAAATGATTCTCTTACCGCAAGAGAGCCTTGAACGTTTACAGATCACGCTTGAAAAAGATAAGATAAAGTCTGTGCAAACCCTGGGGATCGGTGACAAGTATACTCGATGCTGAAATGAACGAAATATTAAACTCACCAACACACAAAGAAGAGCGTGAAAAGTGGACTCTCTATCGTCAAGTTTTACAGCGATATCTTCACTTTAAAGGAACCGAAGGAGGAGATAAGTATAAAAAAAAAGAACAAAAGAATGACAGTGTCAGCGGATCTAATACGGTGGATGATAATGCGCAGGAGGAGGAGGAGGAGCAGGAGGAGGAAACCGACGAGCTCATTGACGCAAACATTGTCTATACCGTCCCGAGAAAGTACCAAACGAAAGCCAAACAGCTCGTGCGATGCTTGTGAGCTGGTGGTAAAGTAGTTTGGAATGCCAACGGGGCTGTAACGATAGATCGCACGATTGTGTCCGGAGCCAACATTGTAGACTTGGTGAACGACGCAATGAGAGATAGAAAAAGGAGTGCTCCACCTGGTCATCTTCAGTTCTCTGTTGCTCTCCGCCAAACAACTGTGCCCCGAGAGTTTATAGGTAACAAGCGTGTTTGGAACGATGTTACCAGACCCTCATCGACCAGTGAGCATTTAGAAAACAGTGCTTTTACTACACCGCCTTCCGTTCTTATTTTGAGAGTTCAAAGTAGCGGCGACAGTGCCGCTGATGAAACAGATTCAACGCAATCCGAAGAAAGAAGAAAAAAGAAGTCAGCTGAAAAAAAGAAGGTCTCACCACCACACTCTGAAATACTGTCATGGCGCGGAATGAGCAAGACATTCGGGCTGCGCTAATAAATTCTCAAGAAGAACAGGAGAAAAACAGCGTTCTAGATGCACTCGTTGATTTATTACCGTTTGAAATGCATGTACCGCATTACAAATTTTGCGGATCTGGAACTAAGCTAGCAGAGTGTATCGAACGTGGCGACGTTGGAATCATTCCGTTGGATGAGGTCTGCCGACAGCATGATCTAGCTTATGCTGACTCGAACAGTGACCGTCGTCAAGCCGACCGAGTTTTAACGCAATATGCCTTCTCTCGCATGCTCGCTGAGGAAACGCCGTCTGACGAAAGAACAGTCGCGATGATAACATTTTGCTGCATGGTTAGCAAGATAACTTTTGAAAAATTTTTTTCACGTATCAAGAATGTTATCAGGAAACGAGACAAGAAAAATAAAAAACCAAAGCGTGGACAAATAAAAAAGGATAAGAAGAAGGAACAGAAACCAAAGGATAAGAAGAAAAGAGACGAAATAATAATCTCGAACAATGAATAAAACGTTTGAAAAACTTTATTACGAAGCACATCGACCTTCGGCGTACGCTGGTGGTGATAAACTTTTACGATTGTCAAAGTGTTATTGAATGGCTTGAGAGTCAAAACGCTTATAACTTGCATAGACCTGCTCAACATCGCTTTCCTGGACGTAATTATAATGTGCACAATTTCGACGACGTGTGGGAAGCTGATTTGATGGACATGAGATCTGTAAAATCTTACAACGATGGCTACAGCTACGTTTTAACTGTTATCGATGTTCTCAGCAAATACGCATGGGCTGAACCTGTCAAGGACAAAACTTCGAGAAACGTCGCTGATGCTTTTGTGCGTATTTTGTCGAGCAGTAACGGACGGAAACCAATATGTCTTCAAACTGATAAAGGTAAAGAATTTATCGGCGAAGCGCTGCAGTGGGATCTCTCAAAGCACGGTATAGCGTTTAGAGTGGTACATAATACAGATGTAAAAGCTGCCATTGTGGGACGATTCATAAAAACTATAAAAGAAAGAACATGGCGGTATTTTACTCATAAAAATACTCGAAGGTGTATTGATGTTTTGCAGAATATCGTAGAGGCGTACAATCATACCAAACATTCGGCCACAAAAATGGTGCCAGTAGTCGTAACACTGTACAATGCAGCCAAAGCTCGTGAAAATTTACAAAGTCGATATGGCAATCGTGTTTTTAAAACCCTCAAATACTGCGTCGGTGACTTGGTGTGCGTCAGTCGTGCAAAGAACGTTTTCGCTAAAGGATATGAGAGTGGCTGGACACTAGAGATTTTTAAAATAAAACGAATCTCAACGACGTGTCCGCCTTTAGTTTATTATTTAGAAGACTTGCTCTGAATTCAGTCACCAGCTTTATTTATGCAAGAAGTTGCGAAATATTTTGCGATTCGAAAGCACGAATATTATTTTTATAAGAGATGAAGAATCAGTAATAAGTGATAGACCTGATTATCTCTCTAATGGGCTTGCGACCATGCTTATGATTTATAACCATATGTGCGAACCTTACGTAATAGGTGACTTTCAATCGCAATTGTTGCGAGCAGCATCGTTAAATATCGACAACGATTACACATGTGGTAGTACGAGAATCAAGAGTTTCTCCCCACCCATGTACATACCTTTATTATTCAACTCATTTCAGACAATCGAAATCGTTATAAGGGACCATAGTGGCCGTGCGATCCCATTCGATTACGGTACTCTGACGGTGACACTTCATTTCAAGAAACTTGACTAGAACTCATTTTTAATACAGTGATTGAGCGTTACCAAGAATACCTCAACATGCAAGTTCGCGGTGGATATAGCGGAGGGGAGGTGTTTGGTGGGGGTCAACGGATTAATGGTGGGGTCGGACGTATTTACGTTGGATCCGCCTACCAAAGAGGGCACGGCGGTATTGATTCATTTTTGGCTGGAATTTTCCGTCGCGTTCTACCACTTTTCACTCGTGGAGCCAAGGCTGTTGGAAGGAGGCTGTGCGTACTGGTATGAACATTATGTCTGATGTTACCGAGCGAAACACTCCTTTTAAAGAGTCAATTCGCAAATGCTTTAAAGAATCTGACGAAGTTCTCAAACGAAAAGCAGAGGAAAAATTGGATAAGCTAATGGAGTGGTCTGGATATAAATTACGACGCTACGGCTTACCACTTCAGTTGCGAATGGGTGCTGGCTCTGACACAAATCACAGAGGTAAAAAGAAGAAAAGCGGTTCTAGAAAAAGGAAAACAAGAAAGCGCAAGTCTAATAGTTCGAAAAAAGGCAAGGCTAAGAGAAAACAAACGAAACAAGAGCAGAAGAGAACCACGAGAGATATTTTTGGTTAGATAAGATGGCATTTTTACACACCCATTTGTGCGAGTGTCTCAAGTCGGATTTGTTTCTGTTTGAAATTCCTCCTACTCAAACAACGATAAAAAATTCACACTGAATACAATATAAACCATTATCGTCTTTAACTGATGACTCTCCTATAGAATTTGTGTGACCGGACAATGGTGAAGAATATATCGATCTTGCTCACACGATGCTTAGTCCGCGTGTAAGTCTACAAACTGCGGTTGACGTACCACAAGCCGCTACAGCCCAGGTACCCAAAATCAGTCCTGTCAATAATTTTATGCATTCTTTATTTAATCAAATGGATGTATTTTTTAATCAAAAACCTGTATCACGGCCTACAAATGCGTACGCTTACATAGTGTACCTTGGAACTTTATTAAATTATGGACCTGCTGCAAAAATTCGCATTTGTCGAGTGTGCTGTGGTACAACGATACTGCTGGAAAAATGGACGACGGTCAAGATGCAAATGCAGGCCTTATGCAACGTCGCAAATTACTGTCCGCAACAAAATCAGTTGACATGATTGGCCATCTTCACTGCGACGTGTTCAATCAAAAAAAATTATTAATAAACGGTGGCGAGGTATGAGTGCGATTAGTAAGATCTCGCGATAGTTTTTGTCTCATGGATCGTACGGGCTGTTACTCTGTACATATCAATGAAGCCAATCTTTTAGTTAGGCGAGTAAAAATTAGTCCGGGTATATTACAAGCACACGCCCAATCACTTTCAAAGACAACTGCGAAACATCCTCTCACTAGGGTTGAGGTTAAAGCTGTAACATTGCATAGAGGTATTCACGGTGAAACTATGGATAATATAATTTTAGGTCATCTGCCAAAACGAATTATAATCGGATTTGTTGACAATAAGGCTTTCAATGGCGATCGGGCTCTAAATCCGTTTAACTTTGAACATTTTAATATAAATTTTCTATGCTTATACGCTGATGGCGTACAAATACCTTCTAAACCACTACCACCTAATTTCGGAGCTAGCAAATTATACATTGATGCTTATCATACGTTATTTTCTGGAACAGGCGTACATTTTCTTAACGAGGGTAACCAAATCTCGCGTGAATCATATCCCAATGGCTATTGTCTTTTCGCATTTGATTTAACTCCCGATCTATCGGCTAACGAATGCACTCATTGGAATTTGATTAATCACGGTAGCGTCAGATTAGATGTACGATTCGCTGAAGCATTAGCCAATACTATAAATTGTATTGTCTATGCTGAGTACGATAATATTTTGGAAGTAGATGCATCGCTTCAAGCTATTGTAGACTTTAGTGGTTAGAATAACGAAGTGCAGATGGCGCTGTTGTACTACGTGTACATGGAAGATTTGTTTCTTGGTAACCATTACGTTTCGAGTCGTGATCGTCATTGCAAGCTACATAAAAACGATGGATTTAGTTATAGATATTCAGTGTCTCAAAGATACTGACAATAACAATGCACCAAAGGAAATCGCCTCCGATGGCTTGTGTAGATGATTTGAGCGCTGAAATTAGAAGACAAGATAATTGATTAACTCAGCATTGTCACGGCATTAATTACTTGGAAGGTGAAGTTGATTTGAAAGTGTTTCATAAAACTGCAAGATTTATCATAAAGTGCTCGAAAACTTTATGTTAGAGGCTGCGAAAAGTGGTTGATGCTTCATAAAATTATAGCAAACAAAATCATCAATTTGGAGTATGACGTAGATTGTCCTCCGTTCGATAAGTTATCATCTAATATATATTGTATCCCTCACGCTTTACAATTTTCGGTTCATAAATATCGATGTGCATTAAATCACGCTTATCGTTTGAAAGGCTACTTATCTTCACATCTTGGTTATCTAAATAAAAATTTAATCGATCTTCACAATGGACAGCCTTCAAATATTGAAGATCCTTTCACCAATCCAGACGCATACTGTAGGTGTATTCCCAGCCGATCAAATCCCGCGGGTGTGGACCAAACCGACGGCGTTCATCGTTAACATTCACGACTATACCAAGCCTGGTATGCATTGGGTTTGCGTTCTACGTCGATAGATCTTCTAACGGTCTATACACACACACACACACACACACACACACACGCGCGCGCGCGCGCACGCGCGCACGCACTCACGCACGCACGCACGCACGCACGCACACACACACACATATATACACGCGCGCGCACACACATATACACGCATGCGCGCGCTCTCACACATGCACACACACACACACATATATACACGCGCACACACGTGCGTTTGTGTGTGTACGTGTGCGTCGCGCATATATGCTCCACGCATATGCACAAACTTTTGCTAACGCAGCACTATGACGAGGCCCCGACAAGTATTGACCTCGGCTGGCGCCGATGAGTCATTGTTTGGGGTCTCGCGATAGTGTTGCAATAACTACTCACGAGTATTAAAAGTTTGAGGAATTTGCTCATATATATTTATGTGAAATGCTTGTGACTGTGATAAAACAATTATACTGTATTACCTCTATAACATAGAAATGAAAGTAATACGTACAAACTTTAATGGGAACCATTAATTGTATATCTACAACTGAAAAATAAATTTATACAGATAATCATTAGAAATATGTTTAACATTTATCCTATATATATTTTATACATTTTATCTGTCAACAGAGAATAAAAAATTTAGTATTACGGATGTCAGTAAATACAAAAAACATTTATAAATTATAAATATACGATAGAATAAGTATGATTAATAAAAGTTATTTTTAGAAATCATGGAAATGACAAATTTCATTAAATAACGATATTAAAAAAAATTTATTTAATTAAAATATTATAAATTTAAATACAAAAAATAAATAATGGCCGAATGACAAGTAAAAAGAAAAAAAAAATTCACTTGGGCTGGAACCCGAGTCCAAAAGTTTAATCAAAAGTAACCGTGCGCTTTAGCCACCGCGGCCACCATCACAACATTACGTATACAGCATGAGATCGTTTATGATCATTTTTCCCCCTTCGAGTATACGTTTGGATATAACTTTTGAATTCTGGATAAGTTTATGAAAATTAGATACACGCTTCAACTGAACTTATTAAAATTGATAGAACACATTTTTAATACCTTTTTTTTTATCTATTACAGGTCTCCAGTAGTGTCAAATGTAAGTATTTCCTATAATTTTTTTCAAAGCGATTTTTCATAGCGCACTGAGTAGAACATATTTATAGTTGACGTGTTTCTGTATTTGAAGTTTTGAAACTGCTTAATGACAAAATAATTTATTGTTATTGTTAAAAGATAATAATTTAAGAAATGAAAGTTACAATCGTATGTTTAAAACGTTTATGTTGTAATAATTACAATATCCATATTTAAATATGGAAAATTACTGATTATAAAATTAATTAAGTTTAAATCAATGCAATAATCGAAACTAAAAATTTCAGCTCGCGAGACAATGTAATTCTTCTTTAACTGGCTTCCCAAATAATGTCTTGTTTAACATTGCTATTATAATATAAAAATTATATGTTGACAATTAATAAACATATATTTGGACATATTTAATAGCTTACTCATGTCAATTATAGTCATAATACCATGTTAAGAATAAATAAGTCCCTCTCTGAATGTAGTAGTTAAATCGTTGATCTGAACGTTTATAATAATAGAGAAATGGAGCTCTTACTGGATTATAAATTATTTTTAAAATATAATTTTAGAATCGAAACTTTGTTCAGCAAAACATATTTCACACAACTTTTTCGCCCGTTTTAAATGATTAGTAGGCAAATAAGGAATTGACGTTTTCGTAATTGTGTAAGATTATAATAGTAGAAACATGACAATTAAAAAGTACTCACTTACCTGCTTTGACATGGAATATAATATGTTATTGAGAGAAGAATATATACATTTTTCGTAATAATTTTTTTAAGTTGCTGATGACAGATCGTATAAGGGGCATACTGAAGAGTCAAAAATCATTCCATTAATTATTTTAAAACAGGCGAAAAAGGAAAATTATTTTTATTCAATGTTATATAAATAATTCAATTTTTCCATAAATATAGAAAACTTGAAATACTAGTTATATTTGTTGTTACAGACTAAATTGTCTAATTATTTAAAAGATACTCATGTTTTAAGTCGCACATCTCTCATTCATTAATTGAGAATATTATGAGTAACAAAAATAAGAATTTCCTTTCAAACGAAATTTGGAGAACCAAATCTCATTTCTAATAGTAATCTTGTTGGTTAAAGAATAAATATTTAGGAAATACCTGTACCAAATACAGATTCTTATATTATAGTCATTTACTGCATTTACAATGGCTTGAGAAACAATGTATATGACTAAAAGAAGAAGTAAAATTAAATAATTGAAATAAATAACGTAAAATACTAAAATGTCGATAACTACGTAATTCTGTATAGACTCCGACATCCAAACGATTTTTCATAGTCTTTATTATTATTACTATTATCGTTGTTATTATTATTATACAATAATGATAATTTTGATGTTTACAAAAGCATTCGGCTCAGCCGAAACGCAATTATCATAAGTCCGCTTGGCAAAGCTCCGAACAACAATTGTTAGCTGGCCGCTCGTGGATTCGTTAAAGCGGAGAGCTATAGTCGGATTGCACGTTGTTTCGCGTACACCGCGGTGATCCTCGTGCGCGACTTAATGTCCTTTCCACATGGAGTGCGTCGTGCGTCGCGTCGTGCGCCGCGTTCCGATCGCTTGAATACAGCAACTGTATGCTGATTGGTTAATTCCTTTGACGAAAGTAGATGGTAAAAGAGAATTAACCAATCAGCATAGAGTTGCTGTATTCAAGCGATCGTAACCGCGGAGCACGACGCGACGTACGGCGCACGACGCACTCCATGTGGAAAGGACGTTATCCGCTTTCCCCGCTCCCCCGGCTCCGCTCCGTACACACGTTCCAACAACCAATCAAAAATGTGTGCATGGTTCCTGTGCTTGGCCGCGAGAGGCAGCAGGCCGCCTCACTTTTCTCCCGGGCACTGGCGATCTCTCTACTAATCTCTGAAAGTAGCTTCGCTCCCATTCATGGGCTGTCACGCCTCGCGCGACACTTACGCACACACCGGGGTGGGGAGGCGTACACGTGTGCGTCTACTCTATATACAGTCTCTCATCTTCGCGCACTCTGAACTCAACGGTAAGCTAATTGAACTTGACAGTTAAACAGTTGAACTTGCCGGATAGACAGTTCAACTTGTCGGAGTTCACATTGAACTTAACTATCCGTACAATATTGATGTATATTCCAACATAAATAAAATAAATAAAATCATGAAGAAAACAAAAAAGCATTTTAACCTTTTCCCCACGTTATTTTTGATTGCTCATAATTTTCTGAAAATTTATTAGTTTTGGATAATTTTATTATTTTTAACATTTCAAATATTAAGCAATACAAGATATAAGAAATAATTATTGTTATTATTTCAGGCAAAAGTTGTAATAGTGGACTATTTAATTCAACTTTATCCGTGCGCTATGATGCTCACACAGCTGATGCAACTTGGATCTGTGTTTTCTGTAAAAAAGGCCCACATTACATAATTCCCAATGATAGGACTATATCTCAATTGAACGTATGTTACATTTATATATTTTTTTTATATATTTATATTATATTTATTGAAAACGGAATGAAATATGTATTTTCTTTTTTATTTTTTTTCAATTCTTATTATTTTATTTTTAAATTTAAATCAATGTTATTGAGGAGTCGAGTAAGTATTTATGTTTGGAAAAATTAAAATATTTTGTGTTACACGGTTATAACTTATTTACTACAGAATAGTTGCTTTTTCTATTTGTCGAAAGTTATAAGCCAAATATCCCGTTGTGATTTTATAAATATCGAATTTCGCGCACTGTTAATGATCAACATCTGATATGACATACCCGTGATACCAAAAAAAAAACACGTATTTTTATTTATTGTAACGAAAAGGCATCCGCAGATAATATTATCTCGCAAAATTGCTGTAGTTCACTAGCTAACACATTTGCGACGATATTCGGTCTTCTATCTGGACGATATTCTATCTGGCGAAATGGTATGGGAGCCGCGCGGCTGCGTGCAGTGCACGAGGCCAGCATTTTGGCTAATGAATTAGCCTATACCACAAGATCATTGTGCCCGCTGTAGTTTTACCCGTGTACTACAGCGTACTGAGCACTCGAGTGTACTGCCTGGATCGCGTGTGTGATAGAAAGAGTGAAAGAGGATAATGAGGGTGCGGTGAAGTAGCCAGTATGGCAGCAATGGTAGCCTCGACAACCGCATCAGCGCTGCTGTATTGTCCCGCTTGCCCGCAAGTGCCAGAAGAGAGAAGATGAAGAACATCCCTCTCTCACCCACGCACATCTGTCACTCCGTTTCAACGCCAGCTCGTGAACTATCAAATTGACATCAACATTTTGTAATAAAAAGAATACCAGAAGTAGAGGCATTGTTAGAACGATTGTAATAGATAATTAAAAAACTGGGTATTGAATATTTATTTCATATAAAATGAAGAACTACTGACTCCGCAAAACATTTATCTCTTACGACTCTTTATCGAAAATGAACGTTCAAAATAAATTAAAATGCACGAAAGTGTATATCCGAATAAGATAATGAAAAGTGCCCGCAGCACAAATTGAATAAAAAAATAGACCATTATTTTTAGAATAAAAAAGAAATTAATAATTTTAAGAAGTTGATGGCCTTGTTACTACTACCAATCTCAGTGTTTCTTATAGTGAAATGATTGTAGAATAAAACACCGTTTTTTAATTAATATGTCGACGTTTCGGACATTTATTTTCTATATGTCCCTCTTCAGGAATCATGTAATACAACAGATAATAATAAAAACAGTTTGTAACAAATTATAATCAGGTTGACAAACACATTTTTATAATACAAACCAACAGTAAAGACTTACAATTAATGTGAAGTCAAAAGTATGTTAGCGGGAGACAATCCGCTCGTCAATGACCTTATACATTATGAATTTCGGCTTTTATAGTGTGACTTTTTCTAGTGTGTGTGTAAATTCGTGTTGTACGTGTAGTTAGGTATATTAACGAACATACACAGTATGTGCGTATATATATATATATATATATATATATATATACACACACACGGTGACCCATTTTAATCGCTACACCCGGATTTTTCGGATCCTAAGACAGATAGGAAAAAATGATTCAGACAAAAGTTGTAGGGGACGAAGGGGGCCAAACGATGGTCCTAACAGGTTTGACCTTGAACTTGACCTTCAAGGTTATTTCAAGGTTATTACAAAAAAGAAATGTTGTATCTTTATTCTTTTGAAAGTTATGAGTAAATTAAAGATATGAGCTGTAAAAAAATGTCATTGTTTAAAAAGAAAAGTCATAACTTCAAAAGAATAAAGATACAACATTTCTTTTTTGTACAAAAATCTTGACGGGACAGAAATTATTTGTAAATGTGACTTTAATGATTACATTATCAATATTAGTATTTCTCAAGTTTGAACGGCAATAATTCACAATATTTAAAATAAAAGCAAGTTTTAGTATTATGTGCAGTTCAAATTAGAAATAATTTAATGATTATTACTTTATTATAAAACTTACAATTACAAAAGTGTGACAATCGGAGTACTTTTGGCAAATACACTTAGTCAGATAAAGTTACCATAATTTAGGAACATTTTTCTTTTTTGGTCGCGACCGTATACGGGCAAATATTATAATTATTAATATTTTTTATACCATTTCACTATTCAAATTTAATAGTAATTAATAGCTGGCTCTGAAATGGCTGACTATCCGCCCAACGAGATCGTTGACATGATGTTGGCTTTAGGAGAAAGTCGAAGTAATTATCGTGCTGCGGCAAGAATTTATGCTGAACGCTATCCAGACAGACGACACCCTGACGCTATGGCTATCAGACGTTTAACTCAAAGAGCTCGTGGTGGACACATGGTTCGTCAACGTAGGCGCCATCAATATGATGAAAATGATAATCGGGTTGTGACTATTCTGGCAATGATTCATCTTGACCCACAGATAAGCGCTCGTCGAATCGAAAGGGAAATCGGTCTTCCAAAAAGTACATTTTTAAGAATTATGAAGGTGCTTAGATATCATGCGTATCATATTACTCTGGTCCAAGAGCTACAGTTTGCTCATTTTCAACAGCGTATTGTGTTTTGCCAATGGGCTTTACAAATGATAGAAAATGATCCAGACTTTTTTAATTTTGTACTTTTTTCTGATGAGGCAAAATTTCAAAGTGATGGGGAATTGAATAGACATAATTGTCATTACTGGTCTGATGTTAATCCTCATTGGGTCAGAACTGTAAACCATCAAAGACGATGGAGTATTATGGTATGGTGTGGGATTATTAATGGATGTGTGATTGGCCCTTATTTTTTCGAAGAAAATGTTAATCAACACACGTACTTAACGCTAATAAGAGATGAACTATCTGTATTGATGGAAGATGTTGACTTAGAAACGCGACGAAGAATGTGGCTCCAGCAGGACGGCGTAACACCACATTTCGCTCGAATTGTCAGGACTTTTTTGAATGAGCAGTATGGTAACAGATGGATTGGTCGAGGTGGTCCGGTTGAATGGCCTGCTTGCTCACCAGATCTTACATCACCAGATTTTTACTTATGAGGGTATTTAAAAAATGCCGTTTTTGAGGAAAGGCCCACCACAAGAGTAGACATGATGGACAGAATTCGTCGAGCATGCGCTGCCATTCCAAGGCAAACTTTGCTAAACACCGTTCGCCACTTCCAAAGGCGTTTGACTATGTGCCTGGAAGCAAATGGTCGTAATTTCGAACATTTTCTTCGAGGTTAGATAAACACATAAGTGAGAGGCGAAGGGACTCACTTAAATCAAGCACCCTGAACAGTGAGAGGCAAGGGGACTCACTTTAATCAAGCACCCCGATCAGTGAGAGGCGAAGGGACTCACTTAAATCAAGCACCCTGAACAGTGAGAGGCAAGGGGACTCACTTTAATCAAGCACCCCGATCAGTGAGAGGCGAAGGGACTCACTTAAATCAAGCACCCTGAACAGTGAGAGGCAAGGGGACTCACTTTAATCAAGCATCCCAAAGGAAACAATCCTTACTACATCCACGTCGTTGTTTCTGGATAGCGCTAAACGTAAGGTTGACACATTTACAACAGAAGCTTTAATGATCTTGAAGTTTCCGTTAAACAAACATCAGACATGGGGTAGAGATGTGTGGGACTGGGGGATGTCTGGTGTAACAGTTTAGCATGTGAGGCTATGAAGAGCATGGGGTTCGGATGTGCAAGTTTGATATTTGTTTACTAGGATGTGAAAGTTTTGGGTGTGTGGGTTTCCCTATTAAATCTACGATCAGTTTGAACCACTTAAGCCTGTGACTCATGGAAAAAACGACTTAAAATGGATTTTTCGGAGTTCGACCTTCATTTGGCCTTGAAATGACCTTGAAATGACCTTGAAAAAAAATGTCTCAATATGATTTTGAACGTAAAATTTCCCGCTCTTTCCGAATCCGGGGTCAAAAATAGGTATTCCTATTAAAAAAAACCACTTGGCCTTGAAATAACCTTGAAGGTCAAGTTCAAGGTCAAAGCTGTTAGGACCATCGTTTGGCCCCCTTCGTCCCCTACAACTTTTGTCTGAATCATTTTTTCCTATCTCTCTTAGGATCCGAAAAATCCGGGTGTAGCGATTAAAATGGGTCACCGTGTATATATATATATATATATATATATATATATATATACTCGCTCATTATATCAGTTAGGAAGATAAAAATTCGCATTTGTTATCAAAATTCTGTATTCTTTCGGTAATATGGCTATTTCAATCTTTTTTGTATGTTCCGTTTCGTATCTAATATTTTAACATTATTGAAATCTATTGTATGATTGTTTTCTTTTTTGTGTATGAACAATGATGAATTTTTATCTCCCTCACTATATTTCTTTTTATGTTCTTTTAATCTTAAAACTACTCGTCTACTCGTCTGTCCCACATACGAAGTGTTACAATCAGCGCAATTTATTTTATATACAACGTTATTACTATTTAATTTAATATTCTTATCCTTACCTAACACTATAATATTACTCATTTTGTTGATCATACTATACACGACATTAATGTTAATTTTCTTAAAATAGTTTTTTGTGAAATAATCAATTTCTTTTACAAATGGCTCACATATATATGTTTTTTCTAATTTATTATTATCTAATTTATTCTTCTGTGATGCCTTACTGTCAAACCTGATCTTTTTTAACTTCATATTTATATGTAATTCAATAAATTGCTGTGGATAATTGTTTTGTGCTAATATTTCGTTTATAAAAGTGATATTTTGTTTATGAAAAGATTTGTGGGATAAATTTACCGCGCGATCCACGAGACCGTAAATAATAGCAATTTTATTACTTAGCGGATGATGAGAATTAAAATTTAAGTACTTTCCAGAAAAAGTTTGTTTTCTATACCAGTTTGTTTTTATAAATCTACTTTTATCCACAATAATTTGTACATCTAAAAAGCTAATGTTATTGTTCTGCGGTCATTCTACTGTAAACTGTAAGTTTTCGTCATAACAGTTGAATATATTCAATGTTTCATCTATACAGTTTTTGTGTATACAAAGCAAAATATCGTCTACATATCGGAAATAAAATATCGGGTTTGATTGTAATTCTTTAATGCATTCATATTCTAAATCCTCCATCACAATATCAGATAAAATTGGACTTATGGGATTTCCCATAGCCGAGCCGAAAATTTATCTATAACATTTTTTATTAAATTGAAAGAAATTATTATTGAGGATAAAATTTATAATTTTTAACAATTCGGTACAATTCATATTGATCTTGTTATGCAATTGTTTCCATCTTCTTTCTACTGAATAAACTAAGTATTCTGGAACGTTTGCAAAGAGGCTTACTACGTCCAAGCTAATAATAACATGATCAGGCGGAATTTGGAGATTTTCTATTTTTTGTTTTAATTTTAAACTGTTATCAATATGTGAAAATGGAGGTTTTAGATTATTTTTAAGAAACTTTGCAAAGAATTTTGAAATATTGTAAGTCGGTGAGTTTACAGTTGAAATTATAGGCCTCACTGGGAAACCAGCTTTATGAATTTTGATTAAGCCACAGGCTTTTGAAACATTATATTTTTGTAATACCGGTTCTAACATTTTTCCCAAGCCTGTAAAATCCATTTTATTTAGCCATTTTATTATCTCGTTATTTTTTCTTTCTAAACCCCGTAAAGGATCTCTATTAATCCATTCATATTTTTTATCAAGAAATAAAGCTTCAGTTTTCTCATAATACGTTGATTTTGTAATAACCACAGTAGTATTACGTTTATCAGCGCGAGTTATCAAGGTGTCCGGATTTTGTTTAATAAATTCTTTTGTCTTAAAGAAGTCTATTTTAAATTTTTTATCAAAATGAGACTGTGTCGGAAGATTTTTCTTAAAAAATTTTTTCAACATATTGAGAAAAGTTTCTCTTAGTCTTATATTTCAGTTTTTTCAGAATAATTTTTCGTAAAAATTTCAAAATTCTTTACTTAGTTCAACATTAACTTCTCATCAAACCTATCATTATATAAACCTATTATTATAGGCAGGGAGCGTGAGAGATGCCCGGGAGGTGCTGCCACTAATCCAGCGCAACGCCTGTTGTCTTCGTGTCGTATGCGTTTCCTCGCGGTCGTTGCGCTGGATCAAGGCTGTTGCCCCGCTAGCGCAGCGATTCCTGGTCATCGTGCGATTCCTTTTTTCAATCTTGCTTTTGCGCAATGTTGAGTCGTATTTTAGTTTAACATTAATTTATCGTTATAAAAATTTATCGTTATGTTAAAATTGCATGAAAAAAATAAAATAGTATTGGGAACGTAACATCACCCCCTTCTTATTTAACTTGTCGTCCCGGCAAGTACTATAAATACAAGCTTACAGTAATTTGACGCAATATAAGTCCTTGTCTGGTTGTTATTAGGAACTAGTAAGGAGATGGAAGGTCGCTATTCAAGATTTTTAAGATTTAAAATTTAAGAGGTATAAGAAATCTTGGAAGAGTCTGTCGATTGAGAGTAATCCACATATCTGGATAGCCGGATTTACAAAAGCGCTGTTAATCTCTTAGAGATGAATCACAGATTCGACTAAGATAACTATAGATTTCCCAGGTCGCCTGATGTATTAGTTTTATATAATTAATCGATTGGCGGATTATATTCAGAGGAATCATCCTTAGTCCAGTTCGAACCCCACTATGGACTGGCTATATTCCAGGCGTGGTATATTTATATTGCGGCTACCGCTTGATGTTTGTCTCTTAGATAACCTGGTTACCTGGACCCTTCCATAATTTCGAAGGTGACTCTCAATAACTTCCATCTTTGATAGCCATTTTCTGGAACAAAAAGAAGAAAAGGAGCGAAGGGGAACATACTAAATAAGATTATTAGTGAGGTAATGGCCTAGGATAATATAATATTAATGGGAAATAAAAGGGCATTCTAAGGGTTCAGAGAAGTCCGGATGTCCATGAGTTCTACGGTAGTTTGTTGCTCAGTCTTAGGCGGGCAAAAGATGAGGTCAAATCATTGATTTGTTCCTCCACATTATTGACTCGGCCGTCGAGAGCAGTTAGTCGTTTGAGGGTTGAATTGGTGAGCAGGCCTAGATGCCGTCGGACTTTGTCCGATTTAGCGAGCACTTTATGCATTGTGTTCTTCATCACAGTTCGTTCTGTGAAGAGTACACCAAGAATCATGGCGTTTTTCTTTAACTTTTCCTCATGTTTCGTTACCTGATCCGCCAGGTGGCTTATTGTTGTCCATTGATCTTCGTGGAGGGCCCTTAGTCTCACCAATTCTTGCTCCAACTCTATGACTCTATAAGTCAGTCGACTTTCTGCGAAAACAGGGTGACTGTCCGGTATCATTTTGACCTGAAACAAAACAGAGGTCCGGGGTCCTTAGTCCTTCTTTTTGGTATTCGAGGGGGGGGGGGGGGGATCGTCCAAGGGAAATGAATTTCAAAGTCCAGGAAGGGAGGCTTTAGGTCCTAATGCTCGTTGTCGATGACACGTCTTTTCGTGTAGTCCAAAATTTCGACGGTCGATTTCAATTCCACATTCCTAGTGTTTAATCTTTATATTATAGATAGATTTGGAGTACTGTGGTCGCGTAGGTATCGCTTGGTATCGGATGTCGCTTTTCTTCAGAGCTCTTTGTGCGGATTCCTCCTCCAGGTATTTGACGAAACCGTGACAAAGCCGATCTTGGTTGTCTTTTGTTGTATAAACATATTCTAGAATTGCAAAATGAGCAAAATGGTAAAAAAACTCTTCTTCCAATTGTTCCTGCGTCACTTTCTGATCTTTTGGCCAGGGTATTTGGCAAAAGATACGAGTTTTCTCCTTGGTTTCGGGTTCGGATGAATGGGTTCGTTTCCTTGCCTTACGTGGTGGAATAGGCATCCTGTCATTCTCGGAGGCCAAAGTGGTTTCCAATAGCCAAACGTCCTTAGATTTTTCTGCTACTGTGGCGTCCTTTTGATTCTTGAATATGATCTTACAAGGAAAGTACCCGAACTGTCAAATTCAAAAAAATTCCAAACCCATATTAAAAAGTAGACCTCCATGCGAGATTCACGAAACCATTTTTTTATCGGCTGAGAAGCGCTTTATAAGGGTTAAAATCACCCCTAAAGTTTACCCCCAAGAAATGTTTTTTTGATATATCTCGGCTTCTACTTAACTTTTTTTAACGAAACAAAATGAAAAGAGTTTCTTATTAAAAAGCCAAGAAATCCGTGGTAGTATGAACATTAAGGGTTGCATCCCTTATTTTTTAGACGGTGAAATTGTGTTTTTTTAAGAATAATTTTTGTTGTGAGAATTCATAAAATAATTAAAAATAGGTCAAAACATTATTTTTACCAACTACAATAAATAACAGTTGGTGTGTTTGGGCATTCTTCGCGAAACAACCCCTTAAGAGGTGGTAAACCACCCCTAACACAAATGAATTAGGTATATTTTTTTGGCAATTATTTTTTTCCTTAAAATGGGTTCTTGAAGTCGTTAATCGGAATCCACAGTTAGATCCACAATAAAAATTTGAAAATAGTGAATTCAATATGGCGAAAAATTTTTTAGAAATATTTTAAATTCCACGAAAAATAGTATGTAGACCCCCTAGCGGAAATTATATTATGTAAATAAGTGTATAATAATGTAACAATGTTTTGTTATGTTATTCTATTATTTATTATTTTTTTATCATACACTTGTTTATCGTACGATAAACAAGTGTATGATAATGTAGTTGTTTGTAAAAAAGTGTAAGAAAACGTAACAAATTGTACTTTTCTACTGGATTTCGGATGCTTTTACATTTTACCACAGTTTATACCATTTTTTAATAATTTCTTACTTTTCCTTACATTTGTCTACGTTTTATTACTTTTAATTTGTACTCTTAATTCAAATTTTATAGGCATTCTTACACTTTCGTACATCTTTTTACATTTTATTATATATTTGTACTTTTAATTACATCTTTTTACGTTTATATACAAATTTTGATACACATTTTACATCGTATCACATATTTGTACACTTTTTTCAAATAGTTCATAATTATACTTTTATAATAATTTATAATTGTACTTTTATTTAAATAAAGCTATAAATAAAATATTTTTAAAGATGTAAAGAAAAAATACTAAAACGTAATAAAATGTAAATTATTATGAATTAGAAATATAATTAATATATGTCACAAAATGTAAGTTACTGTATAAAAGTTTAAATTTTTACAAATTCTTACAGATTTTTCTAACAAATACTTCCTTATAATTTCATAAAAATAAGCTACACAAGGAAATATTTAGAAAACGTAAGGAATTGAAAGAAAATGTAAGAAACTTTAACAACTTGTTATATATGCCCGAAATCCAGTATCGTATGATTTCTTACATTTTTCGACAATTTATTCCATTTTATAAGTATTTTCTTATTTTCTTTCATATTTTATAATTTCAGCTAGGAGAGATTTTCATGCTTGTTGAAATTATGATAGGTTTTAATAAGAAAAGTTTATTTATGATTTATTAATATAAATTAATATGAACAAAATTTTTAATATAATGATAATTATAGCAATTCATGGTTATTGCGCAATATACAAGATTACGTACACTTGCATTGATATGGCTTATCTCCCGATTCCTCCTCTTGTATTCATAAATAAGTGAAACATCGGTCAGTCGAAAACAAATATACGTTACTGAACGTTTTTCTACGCTCGTGTTAAATTAATATTCAATGTCAACATTATTTTATGGGTATTAATTGAAAATATAAATGTCTGGAGGTACTTGCATCATATTTTTTAATGGCAAGTAAATATTTTACGAGTACGAAATCCTATTTGAATTGAATGATAACAACAATAATAATAGTCGTAAGTAACCATATAATTGAAATTTCTTTCTTCTACATAATTATTCAAAATATTTCTAATAGAAGGATATAATAGATATAATATTGAAAAGTTAAAATAAATGCAGCATTTTTAAATATAAATCTCGTCAAAATATACAATAAATTTTGAACAAATGGCCGAAGTTAAGAAAGTCAAATTGAGTAAAAATCTATTATAGAATCTTTATTGTACCAATTGTAAATATTTTGATAGTGAAACTTTACTCTTAATACATGCATTGAATTATTTTTTGATAGTAAAAATTATGTTTTGATTTTAATTTTTAGAATTACTGTTACATTACTGTTATTCTAATATATAAAATATGACATACTGACGATTTAATCAGTTAAGTTAAGTGTAAAAAAATATTCATACGAGTGAATGGAAGTAGTACTTTATTTATAATAATAACGTTTAGCAACTATTTAATGCTAATAAAATAGTGTATCTTGTAGACAAAACATTGACAAACAATAACGAATTCCCATGCACTTACAAAGGAATTTAGTAAAATGTTTTCCTCAAAAGTTTTGGATGTCTGAATACTTTTTACACTTACTGTACATTCATACTATTGTATATTCCTATACTGTTATGGCTATAAAAAGGCTATAATAACTAAAACTTTTACAGGTTTACACTGCGACTCAACGTATCTAAAAGAAGAAAGAAAATATTTTCCATAAATATGAATTTGGTAAATGCGATGAATGTTTTATTTATTTTAAACAGTATGTTTCAAGATCAAGAAAAGAAATTACCTGTTAATGACGCTGAAAGAAATGTTGCTAATATAGTGTATAATATTATAATATCAAGTATAAATGATCGTAGTATTTACGAAGAAACGGAAGAATTTCTATATTATGATGATACCTACGAACCTTACGATGACATACCTGCAGATGATTTACATGAAGATATCGATGCAGAAGATATGATAACACCAGAAACTGAAAATCAATGTAGGACCGAATCAGAGAGTATTAATTTTGACTACAAAAAGCAAGCTGTGGAGTATTGGTTAAATAGTAAAAACAAGTTAAAATTTGAAACAATCCAAAATCCATTCAAATAATTAAAAACAGCACGTCAGCTGTATAGATGGAGAGATCAAGTAGCAATAGGAGGAAGTAGGATCGATAAATTGAAAAAAATTGAGGAATATTGGTTACAAAAATTTAACGTAGCCAGATCGAATAGAATACCCATTCATGACATTGACGTAAGACGTATGGCAAAAGAAAAAGCATTAGAGTTGAACTTCAATGAATTTAAAGCTTCTAGACACTGGTTAAATGAATTTAAACGGCGATTTAATATCGTTTCTCGACAAACAACAAAAATTATTACTAAAAAATCTATAGATGATTCAGAAGAATGGTCAGCACAAAAACAGGAATTTCGCAATAGAGTAAAAAATGCCATCATAAAATATGATGTAAAACGTGTTTATAACTCCGACCAAAGTGGTTTTAATTACGAAATACACAGTGGTCGAACCCTCAATCTTAGAGGAGATAAAAGTGTAGAGAGTATAGTGCAATCAGTGTATTCGACAACTCATTCTTATACTATCCAACCTACTGTATCTGCTGAAGGAAAACTTCTATCACCCTTCTTTTTAGTCATGCAAGAACCAAAAGGAGAGTTTGGAACTGTAGTCAGAAAAAATTTATTTGCAGCAGAAAATGTTTATGTAATGGCATCGAAATCGGGTAAATTGACTAAAGAACATGTTGAAACTTGGGCGCAAGATGTATATTTTCCATCAACTACCATAACAAGTACCCTATTGCTTGATTCATGGAGAGGTCACTGCCTAGATATAATTTATAAAGTAAAACCGGAACATAAAACCTTAACGATTCTACAAATTCCACAAAGAACAACAAGTAAACTTCAACCGCTTGATATTTACGGTTTTCGAATGTGGAAGAACTTCATTCGAACGTTTTCGGATATGATATTTCTAACAAATGAGTATCTCAACTTACACGATAGAAATAATATAATCAAAATGCATTCATTAGCACATAATCAATTATCAAGTCCCAGGTTTCAAAATTTATTTAAATATGCTTGGTACGCCGCCGGTTAAATTGATGAAAGGCCAGAAAAAATTGAAAACCCAAAAAAATTTTGCTTCAATTCTAATTTTATTACATGCGATATTTGTGGTAAACGAGCTATTATAACATGTTCATGGTGCAAAAAATCGCTATGTTTACAACATTTTTTTCATGAATATCATTATTGTAAAACATATAATCCATGATCGTCAGAATAATTAGCTAGCTTGCCGTGTGCTGTTGGCTGACCCGTAGGATTTAAAATTGGTCGTTGTGCTGCTTAGAAATTGGTAGAATTGTATAAGAATTTATATTAAAAGATAATAAATTGTAAAAATCTGTAAGAATTTGTAAAAATTTAAACTTCTATACAGTAACTTACATTTTGTGACATATATCAATTATATTTCTAATTCATAATAATTTACATTTTATTACGTTTTAGTATTTTTTCTTTACATCTTTAAAAATATTGTATTTATAGCTTTATATAAATAAAAGTACAATTATAAATTATTATAAAAGTATAATTATGAACTATTTGAAAAAAGTGTACAAATATGTGATACGATGTAAAATGTGTATCAAAATTTGTATATAAACGTAAAAAGATGTAATTAAAAGTACAAATATATAATAAAATGTAAAAAGATGTACGAAAGTGTAAGAATGCCTATAAAATTTGAATTAAGAGTACAAATTAAAAGTAATAAAACGTAGACAAATGTAAGGAAAAGTAAGAAATTATTAAAAAATGGTATAAACTGTGGTAAAATGTAAAAGCGTCCGAAATCCCGTAGAAAAGTACAATTTGTTACGTTTTCTTACACTTTCTTACAAACAACTACATTATCATACACTTGTTTATCGTACGATAAACAATTGTATGATAAAAAAATAATAAATAATAGAATAACATAACAAAACATTGTTACATTATTATACACTTATTTACATAATATAATTTCCGCTAGGGGGTATACATACTATTTTTCGTGGAATTAAAAATATTTCTAAAAAATTTTTCGCCATATTGAATTCACTATTTTCAAATTTTTATTGTGGATCTAACTGTGGATTCCGATTAACGACTTCAAGAACCCATTTTAAGGAAAAAAATAATTGCCATAAAATATATATATTCAGTCCCTGAGGAGGAGCCGGAGCGGGCTCGAAACGTTGGACGAGGTGGTGGTGGTGGGGGGCAGTCAGATCGTCCTTTGCTAACAAAGTTTTTTCCAGGTTTTAATTAAGTTTTTATTTCAGATTCTGCGGGGGTGATTATAAACAAGGGCAATCTGACTGCCATAAATATTAATTATTTTAATTTAATTTGTAAGACTGTAAGACCGATGGAAAAATTCTCATCAGTTGATAGTAAATTGCAGTCGACATAAATAATATTTTTAATGATCAAAAAAATATACCTAATTCATTTGTGTTAAGGGTGGTTTACCACCTCTTAAGGGGTTGTTTCGCGAAGAATGCCCAAAAACACCAACTGTTATTTATTGTAGTTGGTAAAAATAATGTTTTGACCTATTTTTGATTATTTTATGAATTCTCACAACAAAAATTCTTCTTAAAAAAACAGAATTTCACCGTCTAAAAAATAAGGGATGCAACCCTTAATGTTCATACTACCACGGATTTCTTGACTTTTTAATAAGAAACTCTTTCCATTTTGTTTCGTTAAAAAAAGTTAAGTAGAAGCCGAGATATACCAAAAAAACGTTTCTTGGGGGTAAACTTTAGGGGTGATTTTAACCCTTATAAAGCGATTCTCAGCCGATAAAAAAAATGGTTTCGTGAATCTCGCATGGAGGTCTACTTTTTAATATGGGTTTGGAATTTTTTTGAATTTGACAGTTCGGGTACTTTCCTTGTTAGTCGTTTGTGTAGTTAAACTTTTCGATATGACTTCCACCATAGTGACAGGTCCGGCCTGTTTGAAACAGGTTATAAGTCCGTCGAGTCCCAGGTCCGTTTGATAAGTCACGGTGATGAAATGAGGAGGGTTGGTTGAAAGGTCCATTCCTCTTCCTTTTCTTTTTATTTATTCGGTCTGAAAAGGAAGGTACATATGATATTAATCGAGTTCCGCCAACTGAGGTGGGAGAGCGGGTGACAGGATGGGTGTAGATACTGAGCGGGTGGGAACAGGCTGGATAGCTACATAGGTTAACGGAGTTTCTACAGTTGCGGTGTCTCTTTTCCCAATATATCGCGATGAGGGTTGGGGTCGTTTCCCTATTGTCCTTCTATAGAGGAAAAACGAGATTGCACCAAGTATAATTGTTACGCCTTTGAAAGTTATCCCTCCATATATTAGGTATCGAGTGAACGAAGTGTCTCTTTTATGTTCCCCTATCTTTTTCATACGGGAGACAATATTCGTGAGACGCTCCATCCTCGATGTAAAGACTGTGTCCGGTGACGGTTGCCCTATTTCTAAAGGGGTGGACTCGTTCATGTGTTGCCATAGCTCTGGATGTACGACCGTAATATTTAGGCCTACATCTGGAGCGTAGATGTATTGAGACTTGTCAGTCTGATCCTGGTTATCAGGTAGTTCCACTGTATGGGTCCTGGCGGAGCAAGCCCTGGCCAACCTCAGCAGGCCTGTGCCCTTAATAGTCGGAGTGTATTTGATCTCCCTTGGGCATGTGATTCGGACCGTTTCTTCCTTGACTATGGAGTATAGCCAATTATCAGTTAGTTCTAAGTAACGCCATTGGACCGAGGAGGATGAGGATATCATTATATCACACGACTTGAGGACGTCAGGATGCGGATTGAGTAAGAGTTCTACTTCGCATTCCTTTCGTTCGGAGATGGTAAATAAAGGGCCCCTAGGTGGGCAAATACGCCCATAATGAGTCGGGGTACATTCTTGTAGATGTTGTTCGGTGAGCTTCAAATACACCTGCAAGTCCCTTTTCACGGCCAAATAAGGGTAGGATGGAGAAATATGGGCAACCCCGAAACTTTGGTTTTTCAATTCTTGAGGAATCCTTACGGGGTGAAGTCTGTATAACTTGTAGGTTGATCTTTCCGTAAGAGGTATGGTTAGACTTATTAAAACTCTCCCTTCATGCAAAGTAGCATCCAGCGTTGCTATCTTTGCAATTTTCTCTGGCCGCAGGTGGTGCAATGGCATCGGTAGTATTCGGCTCTCTCCTATTTGTTGGATATCTATGGCGATTTAGTGGAGTACATCATGTCCCAAAAGCTTAGGGTGCAACTTCCTCTCGATCAGCGTATTGAGGATCGTTAGAATCTCTCTATTACAGTGTATCAGATGGTCTAACTTTGTTTCCATTTGCCGAGCAAATGTAGAAAGTTCCCATGCTAGATGGTTTTCGTTAGCTTCGGCTAAGACAGCGTTAAGTTTATTATTCAAAGTTTCACCCATCCTCTTCATAGTCTCTCGATGAAATGTCGTGATGTTATACAGCTCTTCGAGATTGGCCGAGATAAGGTGTGTCTTTTCAACTGAGAGCTTCACAAGTTCTTTTGATCTTTAAACAGCTGATCGATGTTCTTGTTAATAGCATCCGCGTCGTCCATTGTGATGAGGCCGAACAAGCTTTTGCTTACACTTCCTATGATACCAAGAGGGGCCATTCTGCGCGCTCGGATATCTTTAATTGATGATGGTTCGTCAATAGGCTGAGTGTCCATAGACATGGCTGCCTGTTTTATATCCCCATGTACGTGACTGAGCGTCGTCAATTTCACTTCCATGAGGTCTTTATTTAGGGCGGCATTGCAGTGGTCAATTCCTAGGTGGGTTATGCATTTGGACAATTGTTCATTGTACGTTCGAGTAGGGCCGTGTTCCTTAAGAAACCCATGCAAATCTAGATAGATAATGACTTTCCAATTTCCTCTCTGGATCCGGATTGATGGTAGTTTTTCATAATAGATTCCAGGATTGGAATTAATAGGGGTTATTTCATAATGGGTCGGCGACAACCTAGCTCGTGGAATCGTGATAAAAAGTGTTATCATCCTAATGTAAACTGCAAGCATCTGAAATCAGACACAAGGGTTTGTGATGAGATTTAATTTGCTACACACTCCCTTCTTATTTTACTTGTCGCCCCGATAAGTGAATATAAATTTGGTTAGTCAGTATCGCTATCGGAGGGAGGAACAATTTTCAATTTATCCCTGTGTTTTCGGATTGTCTTACCATTTGGTAACTCTAACAGGACGTTGTTCCTACCTAGTATTACTTTGATTTTAAGGGGTTTCTTATAGAAACTGTCAAATTTCGAGGTGCGCCGTTCCACTTTTACCCAAGCGGAACTACCAACAGTACCCTTCAATGGTTTCACTTGCCGATCATATCGTTCTTTTGACTTTTGTTTCGCTTTGATTTGAGTGTCGGCGGCCTGGATCTTCAATTCATCTAACCTGGTAATTAGATCCTGCAAGTACAAATTATAGGTCCTCAATTGATCCGCGGCTGGCATTCGGGTAGGGAACCTTGCCAGCCGGCTGTAGACTAGTTCAAATGGTGTGAAATTCGTGCTTGTGTGGACACTGGTGTTATAGGTGAATGTGGTGAACGGAGCCAAGTTATCCCAGTCATCATACTTCTCAGAATAAGTCCTCACGAAATCCATTAGAGGGGCGTGACTGCGTTCCAAGCATCCATTCGTTTGGGGATGGTAAGCTGAAGTCGTGAGATGATGGATCCGGAACAGTCCCTCAACGATTTCGGAGAGCAAACTGGTTCCTCTGTCGGATAGGATGGCCCTCGGTGCCCCAAATTGGCATATGAGATGTCTGGCTAGGGCTTCCGCGATAGTAGAGGCTTTCAGGTTGGGTATGGGGATGGCGATGAGATATTTTGTCAAGTTACATTGCATCGTCAGCAGATGGCAATTTCCTCTGGGGGTAGTCCGTAACTTTCCTACTGTGTCTATGGAAACCTTATCGAAGGCTTCGATAGGTGTGTCGGTAATGATCATGGGCTCCCTCGTCCTGATCCTTTCGATTTTCTTTTCCTGACATTGAGGACAGCACCTAACATAGTCAAGGACGTCGTTGCGCATGCAGGGCCAGTAATACCTTTCGCGAATTTTCCTATAAGTCTGATTTATTCCCTTGTGTCCCCCGATGAAGCTATCGTGGAGAATTTCGATGATCTGCTTTCGTTCTTCCAGCTTAGGTAGTTCTACTTGGCCATAACATACAGTAACGTCAATAGGTGTTCCACTGAAGGTGGTAGCTAGTTCCTCAATTAAGCAACCTGGGTCAAATTCATCTATGAGATCGCCACGGCGAGCTATGCGAAAACTAGGGATATTCTTTCTCAAGAGTACTCTTCGGAGACGCTGGATCGTACTCTTGATGACAATCCAGTCGGTCGGACTTGAGTGTCTTTCTTTCACTACCAAGGAGAATACGTTGTGATTCTTGAAGGATGTGGTGATTACTTGGCCCATTTGAGGTTTCCGGGCCTTCCAGCTTTTTGGGTCGATAGCCCCAATTTCCATTAGCAAAAGTCCTATAGTATCACTTATGGTGCAATCCTTGGCGATAAAGTGTACAATATTATCTCTTTTGTACGTAAGACATTGTCGGGAAGAGGCAACGTTGTTCTTTAACATAAGGGGTGGGTTGGGTTCCTTGCCCTGAGTGACGTCCGAATCCGAGGAAGATACTTCCATCGGCGGGTCAACGAAGGATGTATGGTTCTTGTATTGATTTAAGGGGTCGAATTGCTGATACATTGATAAAAATAATCCTAACGCTTCTTCGGAGGGATGATCGAACTGTAGGTCGATCGGTGATTCTTCCCCTGTCTTGTGACTCTCCTCACAGATTCCTTTCAAGTTCGGGAAATGGACAGATCGACGTTGTGGTGCCTGACCCCTAGGAGTGCTTTTGGCCATAGGAGTGGTAGGTTCTACGGAAGACAATCGGGAGGTGGAGGGTTTATTGCCATTCTCCGGGGCAATAGATTCCTAGTCCGATTCGTCCGAGTCCTGTTGGCTACACTCGTTGAGCGTTCGTCTGACTAAATTCTGGATTCTCTCGGCCATGACAGAATCGTCCTTGTTCAGAGGGTCTATAGAATCTATGTCATCCAGGATGGTTTGCACTTGTTCATCTACCATATCTCCATCAGAGAAATGTGACGGGAAGTTAACGATTTCTTCTTCCTTTTCGAGTGTTGCGAGCGATTTTTCCTTGTGCACTCGGATGCTTTCTTCGAAGCGGTAGAAGGTTTTTTGCAGCTCCTTCTGGGTGAGGGTGGTATGGAGGTCTTCCTTTTCCTGGTCTGTTTCGCTTACCGGGACAGCTGATACCTCGACTTCGGTTTGGTTGGGGTTTGGTTGGGTACGAATGGTTCGTCGGCATGGGCTTCGTTCTTTCCTTTTCTTGGGGAGTCGGTCTTCTTCGGACGAGAGGTTAGATTCGTCGATCCTCAATCCGCTGTGCCGGGGGTTATATATAGGTGGTCGGTCATCAGTTTGTTGGGGGGTTGTTGGAATTGGGGTCCTAAGGAGACATTTATTGGCGCGGGGGTAGTAGTGAACGGACGCCCATATGGTTGGGTTTGTCCTTGGCTGGAATCCTGATCTTTGCATATAGTATCAGATTCCGCTGTCTTGGATTCCTTCTGTTTAGGAGTGGTATCCGGATCCGGGGCGTCCACTTTGGCCTGTCCTCTTGTGCGCTGTGCTATTGTACTGTGGTCTAGGGCGGGGGCTACTTTGCGGGTCTTGGATCCAATGGGTCTTCCGAGTTTCCTGGGATTATTAGTAGTAGAGGGCTCTGGGGCCCACGGCAACCGGGGTCGCAACCTCTGTCCACTGGTGTTTGTCGAGGTCGGAACTCTATTTGGATTTCTACTTGAACCTTGCACCGCAGAACATCCTGGGACCGTTGGCGTGAGCTTCTTTTCCTTGAGAACTAAAATTTTGATCCCTGGTAAAGTACGATTGATATCTTCCTGAGTAGGTTCGTCCACCGGATTTCTGGAAAGGGCATCGGCATTGCAATTAGGTTTACCTGGCTTGTACCTAAAGGTATACTCATAGCCAGTCAATTTAAACATCCATCGCATGAGCCTTTGGCTAGTGTCCTTTCTACTGTGCATCCAGTTTAGAGGTTCGTGATCTGCAACTAAGGTGATCTTCCGACCTAGTAGGTAAGGCCGGAAATGGTTAAGGGCGTATAGTACTGCTAGGCATTCTTTCTCAGTCGTGCTATAGTTTCTTTCAGCTTTATTGAGGGTTCTCGATAAGTATGAGATTGGGTGGTCCTCATCCTCTTGAATCTGACTTAGCACGGCTCCAATGGCTTCGTTGGACGCATCGGTTGTCAGGGTAAAAGGTTTCGAAAAATCAGGCAGGATCAAAATGGACCGGCTGCATAACCGCTCCTTAAGGATATTAAACACTTCTTCTTGCTTTTCTCCCCAGTTGAACTCTACCGCCTTTTGGGTAAGGTCGTACAGGGGTTTAGCTATCTTTGAGTAATCCTTGATAAAGCGCCTATAGAAACCCGTGAGTCCAAGAAATTCCCTTACATTTCGTACTCCTTTTGGACAAGGGAATTCCTTGACAGCCTTCACCTTCCCGGAATCGGGTTCGACTCCGCGTTCGCTTACTATGTGTCCCAGGAACGCTACCTCTTTTCGGAAAAAATGGACCTTATCCGGCTGTAGGACTAGGTTGGTCTCAGCGAGGCGAGAGAAGAATTACCTTACCCTTTTATCATGTTCGGCCAGGGTATTGGCATGAATAATCACATCATCCATGTAAACCAGGGTTTCTTTGCAATCTAGTCCTCTCTTTATCTGATCCATGAGTCGTTGAAAGGTAGCCGGGGCATTTTTAAGTCCCATGGGCATTCGTTTGTACTCATAATGCCCTCCCGGGGTCGAGAATGCGGTCTTCCATTGATATTCCGGAGCCATTTTGATTTGATGAAATCCTGAAGCAAGGTCGAAAACTGAGAAATACATAGCACCACCCAATTGGTCTAAAATATCTGTGATATATGGAAGTGGGTAGGCATCTCCGATCGTCCTTTGATTGAGATCTCAAAAATCAACTACCATTTTCCAGCGCGAATTGCCCTGGGAGTCCGGTTTCTTGGGGACGATCCAGATTGGTGAGTTGCTGGGACTGTTTGAGGGTGCAATAATTCCATCCCTAAGTTTCCCTTGGATATCCTTTTCGATGAACTCCTTGTGCATCACGGGGTGGCGATATTGTTTCGCATTGACTGGCATGTTATTTTCAAGAGGAATATGGTGTTCTACTGCGTTGGTACAAGGTAATGGGTTTCCTGGTAACAAAAATACATCGGGGAAGTCTTCCAATAGCTTGTTTATATGCGTTCTCTCTTCCTCGTTGAGATGCTTGACCTTAATAAGCTTCTTCAAGCGAAGGACGCGGGTTCCTTTGTCGGTGATCGGGTTGTCTGCAGCCACTGGAATGTCTTCTTCTGCTCCGGGTTCGAAATCTAGAGATGCATATTCGTACGGTATAAGTTCATTTGCATCCACCTCGAATGACACGTCTTCGTCCCTAGTATTGATTGCCATGGCATAGCATCCTCCGTCGTCTTGGACCTTTACTAAGCCTTCGCCGAGGTAAACGTCGTCATACTCTAAATCAATCCGCGGCAGGTATCCTTCCTCTTGAGATTTGTTGATCACGTTTATTCTTACCACCTGTCGGGTTCTGCGTGGTAGTGTATACATCACTTTAGCGGGTGATGCTGGTGGATTATCTTGGAGTTCGACAGGATCAAGTTCCCTTGGGTATATAGCGTCCGGCTTAACAGATAAAACATACACTTAACCTCCAAATAGAGATAAAATCAATTTTCAATGGAATTTTATATCGGTCTAAGATTATTAGAGTAAATGTAGTTAAGTTTTAAAATATTACCGTAGAACTCACTTAAAAGGGCGAAAAGGGACGCGTAAGGGTCGACGAAAAATATTTATGTTTTTCCTCAGAAAGGAAGCGAATTAGAATTTTTTTTAGGTTAGGGCGAGCAACCACGATCTGCTACCATTAATTCTGCTGTTACGTGAGAGGTTAAAATACCCGCCCGTAAGGGCAGAACCATAAATTATTTTGGACGTCGCCCCAGGACGTCTGTCATTCCTTTTCCTATTTTTACCTCTATTCGCCGTACTTTTGAGGAATTAAATCTGTACTAACGATTGATAAAGGGGTTAATATAAGTGCTGAGTTTTCCTTTACTTGTACGGATACGCTCCCTTGGTTGGTCAATTCGGGTTCTTCCTGTTTATCTTAAGTCTGTGTTAGTAACCTAAATCTCGACGGATCGTGCACCCCAATCTTCAGTAGTTTTGCCGATTCATGCTATAATGAATCAACCCAGCTACTTACTGCATGGGGGAAATCTGGGCTAGGGTTTAGTAAATTACTTAAATTTAATGGTTAGTTAGCTAGTAAAAATTATAATATAATGAAAATAAGAAAAGAAGGTTAAAATTATTATTAACCAAAATTATTATTAACTATTTATTATTATTTATTATTAATTATTTATGTACGTAATATATATATATATATATATATATATATATATATATATATATATATATATATATATATATATATATATATATATATATATATATATATATATATATATATATATATATATATACCGGGTGTCCCATTTTAAAACCACCAGGCAAATATCTCGAAAACTAAGGGAGATGAAAAAAACTTTTAATACAAAAGTTGTAGGGTTCAGAGGGCCCAACTGATCGTGACCTTGGTTATGACCTTGAGGTCAATGATCAAGTTCATTTGAAGGTCAAATCGATTTTTTCAAATGGGAACCCCCACTTTTGACCTCGTAAATGGAAAGAGCGGAAAATTTTACGTTCAGATATGTCCTTGAGTCAAGGTCATGGTCATGGTCATGTTTAAAATCAAAATCAATAAACGCATCAAAACATTCCCATAATTAGGTATACGAGACAAATTTTTAAATACAAAAGTTGTAGGGTTCAGAGGGGCCCAACAGATCGTAACCTTGGTTATGACCTTGAGGTCAATGATCAAGGTCATTTGAAGGTCAAATCGATTTTTCAAATGGGAACCCCCACTCTTGACCTCGGAAATGGAAAGAGTGGAAAATTTTACGTTTAGATATGTCCTTCAGTCAAGGCCATGGTCATGGTCATGTTTAAAATCAAAATCAATCAACGCATCCAAACATTCCCATAATTACGCATACGAGTGTTAAATACAGAAGTTGTAGTGTTTGGAGGGGCCCAACTGATCGTGACCTTGACCATGAACTTGAGGTCAAGGATGATGTCGTTTGAAGGTTAAATCAATTTTGTTTAACGGCAACCCTCACTTTTGACCTCGTAAATAGAAAAACCGAAAAATTCTGATATGATCTTGGGTCAAGGTCATGGTCAAAGTTATGGTCAGTTTCCGTGCAGTTAAGAGCAAAGTCGGAGATGACCCGATCACCTAAGGCAAGGTCGGAGATTACCCGGCAAGTTAAGGCAAGGTCGGAGATGACCCGGCCAGTTAAGGCAAGGTCGGGGATGACCCGGCCAGTTAAGGCAAGGTCGGAGATGACCCGGCCAGTTAAGGCAAGATCGGAGATGACCTGGTCAGTTAAGGCAAGGTCGAAGATGACCCGGCCAGTTAAGGCAAGGTCGGGAATGATCAGGCCAGCTAAAAATTCATTGGAAAATTCCACGTTCATGTGTATTTAGTCATAGGATCCAAGTGTTTCGGTCACCATTTACTGAAGAAGATGCTCAAAAGTTGCACCATTTACTTGTTGACAACATTCTATTCTCCTTTTAAAGTTTCTAACAGTATTTAATAATACTTGACGTGGAATACTTAAGCAGATTTGTGTAATCCTTTGAATCATGTCATCTCTTGTAGTTGGCCTGTTGCGGTAGACTGTATTTTATAGGAAGCCCCATAAATAAAAATCTGGAGATGTCAGATCTGGAGATCTTGGTGGCCATGCTACGGGACCTCCTCTACCAATCCATCGACCGTTAAACCTTTCATTAAGAAAATCTCTGACAATTCTGACATAATGTGGTGGAGCACCATCTTGTTGTAGCCACATTCTGGTCCTTGTATGGAGATCAACGTTTTCTAGAAAGAGTGGCAGCTCGTCTCTCAGCAACTGTAAATAAGTATGTTGAGTTACGTGACCTTCAAAAAAATAAGGTCCAATCAGACATCCGTTAATAATACCACACCATACCGTTACATTCCAGCGATGCTGATGATCAACTTCTCGCATCCAATGAGGATTAACAGGAGACCAGTAGTGGCAATTATGGCGATTCAACATACCAGTACTCTGAAATGTAGCCTCGTCGCTAAAAAGAACATTGTTAAAGAAATTTTCATCATCAGTAATTTGTTGTGTTACCCATTGGCAAAATGTTATTCTCCGTCGATAATCTTCCACAGTTAAAGCTTGATTTAGAGTAATGTGGTAAGGATGGTAACGCGCATATCGTAAATATCTACTGGCCGTAGATCTTGGAATACCCATTGTTAACTCGATTTCGCGTAAACTGACATGAACATTTAAATGTACCATGGCTAGAACATCAAGAAAGCGAGGATATTTTCATAATCGTGTTCATTCAGTGTCCTCCTTCTTCGAACGAAGTTTCCTTGTCGACCACGCAGTTCAATGTCACGTATTACCGTATGATCAGGATGTTGCCGTTCAGGGAACCAAGCACGATACAATCTGCTTGCCTCTCGATAGTTTCGTCGACATTCTCCTAAAATAAGAAGAATGTCGACTATTTCATTAGCAGAATAGTCAGGCATTCTTTTTTAGTTGTAAATGCAATTATTTATCAAAACACACCACAAAAGAAATAATATGTTATTATACTATACAATATTTTAAAACGAAAAAGTTTAATTTTCTGTGCCAATATAAGTGTGCTCAATTTGAAAACAATTTGATGTAAACAGTAATAATTATTGACTATTACCGATCAATGCTGAATACTACCGGTCACTATTGGATACAGATGGTCAACACTTATTAACTTTTGTTATTATTTGATATAAGTGGTTAACCCTGGTAAATATTGATAATAGTAAAAATAGTAAAATTTTCCGCTCTTTCCATTTACGAGGTCAAAAATAGGGGTTCCCATTTGAAAAAATCGATTTGACCTTCAAATGACCTTGATCATTTACCTCAAGGTCATAACCAAGGTCACGATCAGTTGGGCCCCTCTGAACCCTACAACTTCTGTATTTAACACTCGTATGCGTAATTATGGGAATGTTTGGATGCGTTGATTGATTTTGATTTTAAACATGACCATGACCATGACCGCCGGCCTTGACTCAAGGACATATCTGAAGGTAAAATTTTCCGCTCTTTCCATTTACGAGGTCAAAAATGGGGGTTCCCATTTGAAAAAATCGATTTGACCTTCAAATGACCTTGACCATTGACCACAAGGTCATAACCAAGGTTACGATCAGTTGGGCCCCTCTGAACCCTACAACTTTTGTATTTAACAATTTGTCTCGTATGCCTAATTATGGGAATGTTTTGATGCGTTGATTGATTTTGATTTTAAACATGACCATGACCATGACCATGACCTTGACTCAAGGACATATCGGAACGTAAAATTTTCCGCTCTTTCCATTTACGAGGTCAAAAGTGGGGGTTCCCATTTGAAAAAATCGATTTGATCTTCAAATGACCTTGATCATTCACCTCAAGGTCATAACCAAGATCACGATCACTTGGGCCCATCTGAACCCTACAACTTTTGTATTAAAAGTTTTTTTCCATCTCCCTTAGTTTTCGAGATATTTGCCTGGTGGTTTTAAAATGGGACACCCGGTATATACGTACATAAATAATTAATAATAAATAATAATAAATAGTTAATAATAATTTTGGTTAATAATAATCTTAACCTTATTTTCTTATTTTCATTATATTATAATTTTTACTAGCTAACTAACTAACCATTAAATTTAAGTAATTTACTAAACCCTAGCCCGGATTTCCCCCATGCAGTAAGTAGCTGGGTTGATTCATTATAGCATGAATCGGCAAAACTACTGAAGATTGGGGTGCACGATTCGTCGAGATTTAGGTTACTAACACAGACTCAAGATAAACAGGAAGAACCCAATTGACCAACCAAGGGAGCGTATCCGTACAAGTAAAGGGAAACTCAGCACTTATATTAACCCCTTTATCAATCGTTAGTACAGATTTATTTAATTCCTCAGAGTTACGGCGAATTGGGATAAAAATAGGAAAAGGAATGACAGACGTCCTGGGGCGACGTCCAAAATAATTTATGGTTCTGTCCTTACGTGCGGGTATTTTAACCTCTCACGTAACACTTGTTCTCAATTTATTATCGGTATTTACAATATAAGAGTTAGGGAAACGCTTCCATTACAGCGCATAACCTCTCTTAAGGTTGCTCTTGCGCGAGCTCTGGAAATAAAAGTTATCAAGGAACAAAATAGGAACTCAATTTCGCAACAGAATATCAAAGGTTCTCAAAACACCCAAAAATTTTCAGGAAAGAGTCAGATTAGTGGTAAAGACATTCAGAAACAGGATCAGCCATTCAATCATCAAGAATGGTTGAAAAATCTTGAGTGTTGGGGCTGTAATAAGAAAGGACACACGCGCTCTCAGTATCCAGAACAGGGAAACTTGGTCATGTCAAACTTTCAGGAGCGAGTTTGACATTTAATAAACAGGCTCCTAATCACGATGCTGTTGAACCTGATGGTTCGAGCACACGTGTTTCTAGGATTCTTCGAAGTTTAAAGGCTTTCGAGTTTGATGGTAGCGTGGATAAGAAATCATGTATTTTAAAAATAGATTCAGGTTCAAATGTGACCATTTTAAATTCTAAATTTGTTGAGCCACGCTGTCATCGCATTCCCCTTGATGGACCAAATTTGAAATATTCTACTGGTGAAGATGTTCCTATCAAGTTTAAAACAATTGTCCGAATTGATTTAGGCTAGCTTTCAGTTCAAATGATCGTTTTTGTTGCTGATATTACTGACGATTGTATACTTGGGTGTGATTTTTTGAATAAAACTGGAATTACAGAATCAATAAATAAAATTTTCCAAAATACCCCAAGTACAATTGGCAATAATACTGACAAGCAGGGATGTTGTAGGATTATGGAGTGGGCTAAGGAGTTACCAGATTTGTTGAAAGATGTCTTCAAAGATAATTCCGAGAATTTAGATTCGTCATAGAAACAGAAATTTGCCCAGCTTTTAGTTAATTTCCATGATATTTTCGAAGATGATGATGTTTCAGGCAAGTGTAATCTTGTTGAACACAAAATTGAACTTAGTGATCCTCGTCCTATCAAGCAACCGGTTCGTCCTCTTCCTTTTCATTTACAAACAGAGATTAATCAGATGATTAATGACATGCAAAAACAAGGGGTTATCGAACAATCTTCTAGTTCTTGGTGTTCTCCAGTAGTATTGAAAAAGAAAAAGGATGGCACTTGGAGATTTTGCGTAGATTTCCGAAAATTAAATGACAGAACGATTAAAGATTCATATCCATTACCTAGGATTGACCAAACTCTAGATAAATTAGCTGGTAAGTCTTGGTTCTCGGCTTTAGATCTGAAAAGCCGGTATTGGCAGGTTAAGATTCGCCCTGAAGATAGAGAAAAGACAGCTTTTTCAATTGGTAATGGTTTATGGCATTTCATCTTTATGGCTTTTGGATTATGCAATGCTCCAGCTACTTTCGAACGATTGATGGAGAAAATACTTCGGGATCTTTTAAATGATACATGTTTAATTTATCTAGATGATGTTATGGTTATGGCTAAATCGTTCGAAGAGATGCTGGATAATTTGCGTACGATTTTTGTAAGAATTCGAAATGCCAATTTGAAACTGAGTAAAAAGAAATGTACTTTCTTTCAACGCGAGGTTGAATACTTAGGACACATTGCCTCAGAAAAGGGCATAAAGATGGATCCTAAAAAAATAGAGGCTATAATTAATTGGCCAATTCCTTCATGTAAAAAACAGGTAAAAAGTTTCACAGGTTTCTGTTCTTACTATAGACGCTTCATTAAGGGATTTTCTTCTATTGCCAAACATCTTTATCGATTAACTGAAAAGAAAACTAAATTCGATTGGACAGATGACTGTCAGAAATCATTTTTTAATTTAAAACAAGCTCTGTTAACTCTGCCCATTCTAGCTTTCCCTCGTACAGATTTACCTTTCATTTTAGATACAGATGCTTCTGATCATGGAATAGGGCAGTTTTGTAACAGATTCAAGAAGGAATAGAAAGAGTTATTACAAAGAGTTGTTACAGCCATGTTCTGTCTAAAGCTGAGAGAAATTACTGTGTTACTCACCGTGAATTATTAGCAGTAGTTAGTAGATTCAGTTCAAAATTTTCATTATTATTTATGTGGAAGACCTTTCTTTATTCGTACTGATCATTCTGCCTTGACATGGCTTCTTTCTTTCAAGAACTTAGATGGTCAATTAGCCAGATGGATAGGAAAATTAGATCAGTATGACTTTAAGATTCTACATCGGAAAGGTATTTCTCATAGCAATGCAGATGGTCTTTCTATACGACCTTGTGATAGTTCTTCTTGTAGATATTGCTTTAATGTTGAATCAAAATATGAAGTTGGTAATTCAGTAAGACGTATTATTTTTGAAGAAATATCCCAATCAGTTTGGCGAAATCGTCAACATCAGGATGATGACATTCGGACTATTTTAGACAGTAAAAAAGAGGGTGTTAAATTGTCGTGGCAGGATATTTCTTCTGGAGATGAATATATGAAAGTGTATTTATCTCAATATGACTCATTAGTTGTTCTCGATGATATCTTATACAGGGAATGGATTTGTTCTAACTTCAAAACAAAAGTTCTTCAATTAGTTGTCCCTAGAAATTATGTCGACACTGTTTTAGAAGAAGCCCATGATTCTCCTTCCGGTGGTCATCTTGGTGTTAATAAAACATTACAAAAAATTCGCCAACGATTTTATTGGGCTTCTTGTAAAAAGGATGTTGAAAATTGGTATAGATCTTGTTCAGTTTGTATTGCAAAGAAAGGTCCATCAGATAAAGGCCACAATCAGATGAGAATCTATAATGTAGGATTACCCTTTGAAAGAGTTCAAATGGATATTTTAGGACCTTTCCCGATTTCTTCTTTAGGAAATAAGTATCTCTTAGTGGTAACAGATTGCTTTACTAAATGGGTAGAAGCTTTTCCTCTCTCTAATATGAGAACAAAGACTATTGCTGAAGTATTTGTTCGTGAAATCGTGCTTAGATATGGAGTTCCTCTTGAAGTTCACACAGATCAGGGTCGTAACTTTGACTCTAAACTAATTATAGAACTATCTCAATTGTTAGAAATTCGGAAGACTAGGGCAACACCATTACATCCTCAATCAAATGTTCATGTAGAAAGACAAAACAGAACAATACTATAATACTTATCCAAATCCATAACAGACAACCAAGAAGATTGGGATCGTTGGATTTCCTTGTATCTTTTAGCTTACAGATCCCCGGTACACGCAACAACTGGGGTCACACCAGCGGACATGTACACTGGTACAGACTTGAGACTTCCTCAGGATTTGATACGCGGATGTCCTCCTAAAGAAGAAGATTATCCTAACTATGGCACCTACGTCCAGAAACTAAAAACCAACATCAATAAAATTCACCAATCAGCACGAAAAAACATTTTCCTCTCCTCCAAACGTACCAAAACAAACTATGATAGAACATCCAGACATGTCAACTTTCAAGAACAACAGTAAGTATGGTTATATAATCCTCGCCGAGTCAAAGGAAGGACTCCGAAGCTCCAAAGTAATTGGGAAGGACCTTATAAGATTATCAAGAAGATCAATGACGTTGTTTTCTGCATCCAGAAGGCACCAAAACACAAAAAGATCATTCATATTGATCGATTGGCGACCTACCACGATAGGTAATTTCTTCTGCTCTATTCACGGTTATTTTGAGCCGTGGTTTTTCCCGTGAGACACAGGGCAAATGCCAGAGCAGGGACAGAGGTGAGATACCATGGCATACCAACTCCCCACTTATGTCCAAGAATTACTAACAAGACTTTACCCACCGATGATGACATGATGATACCCAAAAATAACATTTCTACATTTTAAGAGACGGGTCCTCTGACTGGATGAGTCAAGGTTCAACCCGCTTAAAAGTAGACGATTTCAAAACGATTTCACGATGATTTCAAGACATTTTCAGGAATTCAAGATGGACCAATTCAAGAGACCGGCCCTTTGGCTGTGTGCGAAGGATGAGCCCGCATAGAGAAGACGCCTTCTCTCTCATTTGATCTTAAGATTGTCGGGACGACAATCTGAAAGAAGGAGGAATAATGTTATGTGTTCGTCTACCATCATCGAACATAAGATCAAAAGCGTTGCTAAGCGATAAGTTTGTTGTTGTTCTCGACTCGATTTAGTTTTTAGTTTTATTAATTGACTCGAGAGTTTGTTATCAATAAGATTTCAAATCGTGTTTATGCTCTTGAATAAAGTTATATGTTATTCTTTTGTAATGATGATTATTCTTGGTTATTGTATGTGTGTGTGAATGTAACAGTATTAACTGATGATCCTCTAGTTTTTACAAAACTTGAAGCTCAAAGTTGACTACAATTTCCATAAGAGCAGCTTATACATTTTTCACAAAATACTCATTCCCACTCACTTACTCTTGTATCTTGCCAAATTTGAAAATTTCTTAATACTTATAGTTATGTTGTCGGATTAAGTCCCATCTGTAAAGTATTTACAAGCAAGCATTGTTACTTGATTTTTTCGTGGTTGAATATACTTATACGATTATAAAATCACACTTTTTGCCAATAAAATAATCTACAGATAATATTCCACTTACAGAAAAGTCCACAGATATTATTTCACTCGGAGGCATCATAGTAAAAAACGAGTCACATCACAAATGTTAATCCTTCAAACTATGCTATTTAAAGCTTTCTTGATGTTCTTTTATATTATCTTAATTATTTGAATCATATCCGCTGTTTGTTCATGCAAGTTTTCGCTTCTATTCCTTTGGGTCTTGAGAAAATATGGTTATTATTACATCGTTCTTCTGCATTCTATACAGATACAATAACACTAACATTCAATAATTATAAATTATTATAACCAGGTTCTGGTTTAGTATTACATTGTAATATTCTAAGATTCTTGCACTTCTAGATCCGACAGATCGATATAATCGCCTTCATAACTAAAGTCACAGGTCCTCGGCCAATTTTGGACGAGTTGCCTTTGGAAGAATTGCTAGTTTACCTTTAGAAGTCATAGGGTCAGTAAAACATTGATAATTGAAACACTATAAAGTAGAACGAGGCTCTGTTAGTGGGATATCTGCCACAGTATTCCTGCCTCTACTACAGGAGGTTGCGTGCTTTGACAGACTTGAACGTAATCTTTTGATGGCTGTAATGCATAATGATTTGATAACACTATCCAACAAGAAAAATTTGCACATGTATTCACATGTATGCATATTATTATACTCTTACATTAGGATATATGTAAAATATCAAACTCACTATTTCCGGATTTTAATAAGTGAATATCCTCCTCATTTTAAATGTCATCAGCTGTCACAAATGCTTCACCAATTTTTGTAGAAGATAATGATTTTTACTTCCGGAAACATTTTTAAACCAAGAACTTGTAAATGCTAATTATAGTCCTAATATTCTGTAATATAAAAAAAGATTTCACAAAGTAACAAGATCTTTTAGATTTCATATTAATAAAATTATTTCTAATAAAAGTTTGCTACTTATCTGAATCCCTTCCAATTTGTTGAGATATATTCTAGCTCCAACCTACTCAAACAAAATGAAAATGAAAATCTCTATATATCTGCATAAAACTTTAACAAAAACTAGATTGATGGAATAGGGGTTATGTTATAATAAAAACATATACTGTAGCATATCTCTCTTTCTCTCTCTCTCTCTCTCTCTTTCTCTCTCTCTCTCGTGTCTTTTTCTACTATATATTATCATCATCACACTCCTTCACTTTTAATGGTTCTGTGCGTGCGTGCGTGCGCGTGTGTGTGTGTGTGTACTTTCTCTCACAGAGCTGTGGACTGTGGAGAAGTATAGCTATGTATATGGTTAAATTATACTTCTAACTGAACACGCCCTATAAATATTATTTTTGTTCTCATATTTCCTTTTTTTTGCTTTATGGAAAGAATTTTTGTGCAGAATTCTAATGGGGTTCCGATTGTAGAGCGTCAGTTTCCTCTCAAGGTGTAGTAGCCGATGAATGGCCAACGAGTGTCGGGCGCAAGCACGGGAACCCACGGCAATCACCTCCTCATCAGCTCCGCACTCTCGCCCGCTGTCGCACAGTGATCTAAAACATATGGCACACGGACAAATTACCTTTTAGGACGAACCATTGAATGTATTTGATTTTTTTTTTTTTTGCAAAATACTCTTGAAGTAATTTGTAAACGATCCCTCCAGCCATATTTTCAAATTCGAAAATCCCCTGTTATCTACAAAAGCTCAAAAGTCGTTAAGAATGAAAAATTGACGTTTTTTTTTCACTTTCTTTAATTTTCAGTCACTTATGACAATTTTAAACGTCAAAATAATGGTATATTCTTATTCTAGAGACAAAAATACGTCGATTCTTGCTGTTTGTATTTTTGCTTCCTCATAGAGGAAGCTTTGTAGCGGTGAAAACAATTTTCGAGACAAAAAATGTTCAAAAAGATGTTTTAAGGCGATATATGTCGATATTTGTTGATTTTGAGAAATTGTACTTGCGTGCGTGTGTGCATGCGTGCGTGCGTGCGTGTGTGTACGTGCGTGTGTGTGTAAACTCTTTATATCTAGGAAACGAATCGTCCGATTTTGTCGGACAAAGACTATTCTTCGTATCGCGAAAAAAACTCGGTACCCTGAGGAATTTGAGTTTTTATTGATTTTCTTTTTTTTATAACCAAAAAGCGATTTTGAATTTTTAGTTTTTTGGATTTTTTTATTTCTTACAGCCAATATTACATAATATAATGAACTTTTCTTGAAAGGTATTTAAATTACCTATATTTTCTTTTTTTAATATTTAAAGTATCTCCACTCTGTCATTTGTTATTAAGGAAAACGTTTTTATATTTCATAGATTAATTTCTCAAAAAATATTTTATTTATCGACTTGAAATTTTTACCACTTATTACACTTATAGAAGACTATATTTGGTTAAAATTTCAAGAGATTATCTTCATTTGTTTTATAGAAAAAAATTATTTTAGAAAAAACTTGCATTTTCGTTGTCGCACGATAACACGACTAAAAATTATTTAATCGTCTTGAAATTTGGCACAGATATAGCTTTTATATATCGTCCGGTCGAGTTCGTTGCCTAAAAAAATCAATCCATTACGAAAAAAGATATTTGAGGTTAAAAATTTTTTTTTTAATTTTCTAATTGCCTTTTCTCAGAGACAACTTGATTTATGGACTCAAAATTTTATTCACTTATTGCACTCATTGAAGACTATATTTGGTTAAAATTTCAAGAGATTATTTTCATTTGTTTTATAGAAGAAAATTATTTCAGAAAAAATTTGCATTTTCGTTGTCGCACGATAACAAGAGTAAAAATTATCCAATCGTCCTAAAATTTGGCACAGATGTAGCTTTTTTTATATATATTCAGATCGAGTTCGTTGCCCAAAAAAATCGGTCCATTACGAAAAAAGATATTTGAGGTTAAAAATTTTTTTTCAAAGTTATCGAATATCAACAACGTATTCCAATAGACAAATTTCACAATTCATGAATAAAAATGAATCGATCGTTGCTAGCATTGTGGTTCTTTCCGTTATCGATGACAAACATTTTTTAATAAAAAGCAAGTTTTTTTTTAAATAACTTTTTTATCAAAAGAAATAAAAATAATCTCTTGAAAATTTAACTAAATATTGTAACAAATAATTGTAATAATTGGTTAAAATTTCAAATTGATCAAATTTTCTCTGAGATGTAAGTATTAAAAAACATTAAAAAAAAAATTTTAATCTTGAATATCTGGTCGTGATGATCATTTTTTTGTGTTTTTTGTGGGCAATGAATTTTTTTTTTCTAAAATATAAAATTGTATAATAATAATTTTTGACGGGATGAATGACAACGACGTGTATTAATGTTGAAAAGATGATAGGAATGGTCCAGCTGTCGAAGTGGTTCAAAATGAATGAACCAGTTGTTTTCTTGCCGACGATTCGGGCATTTTTGTGCCCCTCTTCTAGGCTCTTTATTGAAAGTAATAAGTAACAGTATTAATTAAAAAAATATATACATAATTACGCAAAAGTCAATTTCAAAGCGCAATAGATACTTACAGATTACATTTTATGAAACGTGCTCTACGCAGCGACAGCCGCCAGTCAAAGAGAAAATACTTAAACAATCTCGACTTTATATACTAAACGTTTTGCATGTGTTACTAATATAAGGTGTGAAATAGCAAGCGACAGAGGTGGGGCGCGAGTCAACACGCGTAGCTAAGGGTATACTTAATAAAAGTATTAGGGGTACATGAAGTATAGTGGCTCTTATTTAGCCTTGCGTTAGATTACGTATAAGTAGTATATGGTCAGGTATAGCGAGACATATCATATTACAAGTGGGGGAGGGGGGCTCGCGCCCCGGGAAGGGTCATTAAGTCAAGTGTTATGTAAACAGTAGCTGCACAGTAGCTGTCCCATGTCAATGGGCCTATTGTTCTCAACCGCAACTGTTGTGTAAACAAAGCACCCATTGACATGGTTAATTAGCTACTGTTTTTACATAGCACTTGACTTAATGACCCATACAGAGGCGCGACCACCCACCCCACTTGTAATATGATATGCCTCGGTATACCCGACCATATACGAGAGAGAGAGAGAGAGAGAGAGAGAGAGAGGGGGGGGGGGGGATAGCGTGGGATTGTTTTTCGGTAGTGAGTAAAAATAACAATTTGTATTAATAATTAATATTTTTATTAATTATAACGCACACACACACACACACACACACACACACACACACACACACGTACAAGCGCATATTTGATACGTATATGCATATGCGTGTCACGTGTTCGCAGACACGTACGGACACGCAATGCACACACACACACACGCACACACACATACACACACGCATGTACAAACACGTACAGTCGCACACGTATCCGGTGATACGTGTAGGCACATGCGTGTCAAGTGTTCGCAGACACGGCCGGGCACGCAGTGCACACACACACACACACACACACACACACACACACACACACACACACACACTCGCACACACACGCACAGTTCTGCGGTCGCACGCACATATTGCACTATACGGCTGCACTGGTGTCGTCTGCTGCTGCTGTAGACGCAGGAATTTCTTCTGCTGCTGCTGCTGTTGATGATGACGATGATGCTGCTGCTGCTGCAGCAGCAGGCTCCGGTGATGGTGATCGTGGAGTGTCCATTTGTTGTAGGCACTCACACGGTGTCTCGCGGCACGCACCACACCGAAAGCACGTGCAGTGCCAACACTGTTGCCAGAAGCGGCCCTCCGAATCGCTCCTCAAAATCCTAAAAAGAATGCCACATACAAGGCATTTGGCACCAGCGCAATTTTTCGGCGGCCTTGTAGCAGGCGCGTGCCGGCGCTCTTGTTGGTGCGCCTGATTAATTGCTGAGTCTAGGCGGTTAATCATGCGAATGGCATGATCCCGCTTTCTTTTATATCTCGCAAGGCGCTGATATAAATGCGCAATCTCCATTGCGCTGCTGTAGCTGCTGTCTGCAGGCCGTATGCTTTGACCTCTCTCTTGTCGATGGCGGTGGCGTTGATTTTCTTCTCTACCGCAGGAGTTTTTCTAGCGCGGCCACTCGTGCTGCCAAGTCTTCAGCGTGATGCGCTGTACGGTTCACTGTCTCTCTGTGGTGCTGGAGCTGCTGGGATGCCCGCACAATTTGTGCCCGCAAGCCAGCCACTTCTGTGGTGTCCAAGCCTTGGTGGATGCGACGGCTGAGACGTATCAGCGAGTGCTTTAGATGCTCGATAAAACTGTGGCTGTTGCACGCTCTCCGTCGAGTCCTCTCGAGCTCCTCACGCAAAGTCGATATTTCACGACTGACCTGGTCCATCATCTGTAGCCAACTGGCGCGTATGATGCTGGTACCTCTAGTGGGTAGGCCCTTTCGTCCGCCGCTCCTTGTTTCAGCAGTGGTGGTGGTGCTGGGGAGGAGCATCCTTTGCGTAGTGGGGAGGGCCTTTCCCCACCACTGCTTGTTGGTGACCGTCTGCATGCACATGTTTTTATCACCGAATAAATGTAGGGCCCTGAACCGCTTCCTAATAAAATACAGCTGGTGTCGGCTGCTATAATAGCGAAGCCCTCGCTTGCAAACAGCACGCACTCGTGCATGCTGACCTTCACGCCAGGCGTCGAGGAGCACTTCTATATTTTGCCGCCGTCGTCGCCATCTGGTTTTTACGACTCTACCGTTTCGGGCAATATTAATAGCGAGCTCTCATCAATGGATTAAGCAGACGAAGAAAGTGACCTGTGTACGTTCCTGAGGAATATTTTCACTCGTGTGCTGTTTACTTAAGCCGAGAGAATTTTTTTCATATACCGTTTAGAGGCTGTTTGTCAGGTCATTTTTCGGAGGGATTTACAGCACAGCCTCTCCACTACTCTTTCCATTTTGAAAGTGAGGCATTCGCGTTAATGGAGTTTGACACGTGTCGTCGAAAGTAATAAACTATGTTTTTTGTAGAACATTCTTTCACGTCTGCTAGCTATGCATCGTAAATTTTTATCTCGCATGCATGCTTTTCCGTAGATGTGTCACGAATGTTTTGGTTTCGAGAGCTGTGAAACCTTATCCTTTTTCAGCGACGAATATAGAAGGGCCATTGTTCAGCTCGGACCTCCGAGGACTTTGGAAAAATACACGTGCCACTTCGCGAGACATAACGATTTTTTTTTATCAAGCAGCCGTTAGGACACTATTGAATCTCAGTATTGGTTCGAAGAAAATGCGCTTGTAAAACAATGGAGCGTAGATGCGGAACAAGTGGCGCTGGTGGGTGCAAACTCTGGCGAGATGACGAGATGACTAATTTTTTAACATAGGTTTCACGGGGTACGTTTCAAGATAACGTATGTGTATAAGAATCCTGTGCGACTCGCTGTTGTGCACAGTTCATTCAGAAGTTTCGTGAGAGATGGATAATTACGCTAAGAGAACGCTTCGGTGTGCCGTGTTACGACTCGCGGCAAGAGCACGACACGGCAGGAACCCTGACTGGATGCGTCGTTTGCGACGTATGTCGCGTGAAAACTTGGAGGAGCAATTACGACTGATACTCAGATCGAGTGGGTATCGCGCGATAGTGCGCCTACACAATTCATTCGCGCATTCGCGTGAAGTACAGCGAGTCATCGAAGACGACGTCTTCGTCCGTCAACTAAGTGGATTGCATGTGTTTCGCGGCGTAGCGAACGCCGTCAAGAGCGTTTAGGTAAGTCTAAAACTTTTTAAGAGACCTTGCGCGCAGGTATGAAAATCATAGACGATGTCGCAAACAATGGTGTCAATTTCAAGGAGGCCATAAAATCGAGAGTCGGAGAATCGAGGAGGCATCTCAAGAGAAAAGCTGCCGAGAAAATTACAGAAATCATGAAGGGTTCGGGCTATAAAACTACAAGCCGCATCAAACGGCCGCGTCAGTCGACAAAGGCACGCGCGACCGCTCGTACCTCGCGATCCAAACGTAAGAAAAAAATTGCCCACCCCGTCGCGTGGAACTCGTAAAGTAAGCAAGAGAAAGCGCAAAACCCCGACTTTTCGCCCCATTAACGATATTTTTGGACCAAAGTAAATCTTAAAAATGGCTTTCTTGCACTCTCACTCGTCAGAGTGTATGTCGAGCGAACTCGACCTTTTCACCCTCCCCGCTACTCAAACCTCCATCGAAGGGAGCAGTTTTTGAACTATAAGCCCGTCTCTTCGATCACCGATGAGAGTGATGCACCCATCGAATTCGTCGTACCCAGCGCCAGCGAGCATTACATCGACCTCGCGCACACTATGCTCTTCGTCAAGGCACAAATATTGCCCGCCGAGGAGCCCGACACAAATCTAAAAGTTGGCCCCGTAAACAACGTTTTACATTCAATGTTCAATCAAATTGATATTTTTCTCAATCAAAAGCTTGCGTCACCGCCCAACAACGCGTACCCGTACAGAGCTTACATAGAGTCATTGCTGAGCTATTCCCCCGCGGCCAAAGAATCTCATCTCACAGCGAGCCTCTGGTACGATGATACACACGGCTGTATGGAGGGTGCACCGGAAAATCACGGAGTCGGAGCGAACAAAGGCCTCAATCACAGGCAATATTTTACGAAAGACGGAAAAGCATTCGATATGATTGGTCATCTGCACTGCGACTTGTTTAATCAGGATAAAATGCTCATCAATGGTGTCGAAATGAGAGTGCGACTGGTGCGTAGCAAGGATGCATTTTGCCTGATGGATTCCACACGAGGGGCGCTTCGGAATAAAAATAAAAGAAGCTACTCTCATAGTTCGCCGTGTCAAAATAAATCCGGGTATTTTGATCGCACACGCCAATACACTGGCCAAAGCCACAGCCAAATATCCCATTACACGCGTCGAAGTGAAAACATTTACGCTTCACACTGGTATACTAGGTGATAGCATCGATAATGCGATTCTGGGCCAACTGCCGAAACGTATAATAATCGGTTTCGTCGATAACAGAGCGTTCAATGGAAATCGTGCGCTCAATCCATTCAACTTTCAACACTTTGACATAAATTATCTCTCGATATATATCGATGGGGTTCAAATACCGAGCAAACCATTACAGCCTCATTTTACAGGCACCGCTCCAGCTTTTATCGAGACATTCCAAACACTCTACACAGGCACCGGAATACATTTTCTCAACGAGGGCCTAGGCATAAACCGTTACAACTATTCAATGGGCCATTTTCTTACGGCATTCGATCTCACGCCCGATTTATCAGCGCACTGCCACTCTCATTGGAATCTCGTACGCTCAGGCAGTGTACGCATTGAAGTGGGCTTCGAGACGGCGCCAACAGTTACAATAAACTGCATTGTTTACGCAGAGTACGATAACGTTCTTGAAATCGACTCCACTCGACAAATTTTAACGGATTTCAGCGCCTAAGTGATAGAGCAGCAGCAGCAGAAGGCTCCCGCTTATCGCCAGCGACAGGTCGCTACATGACGCTGCGTGTTGGTGGCACTACTGTATGCGTAAAAAAGTGGGTGGGGGTACGTGCACTCTGACGCAGACTTGCACAGCTCTCACACATCAGTTCGCTTTTTCTCTTACACACGCACACACACGCACATGCGCTTCCTGCAATGGACTACGTAATAGATATTCAAGGCTTCCGCGATTCGGAAAAAAAGCTTCTACCCAAGGAAGTAGCTATCGTGTGCCTACAAAAAAAAATTTGTGATCATTGGATAGTGCAAGCACCGCATAGTTTTGACGATTTGCCAGACGACATCAAAGAGACAAACACATTTCTCAGTGTCGAAGTTCACGGACTTCATTGGTTTGACGGCGAAGTAACTCTGCGCCAGCTACATCGGCATCTATACAACATTGCCAGAGTATCGCGTACAATTTACGTACGTGGCGAAGAGAAGGCCCGTTACATTGAGACGCTTTTCGGTCGTCGTGTCATCAATTTGGAAAAATTTAAATCGCCATCGTTTAAAAAACTCTGCACAGCGTTCCCGGACAGCGCACTTTGCGCCACACATTCAGCTAAAATCTTTCCGTCAGAAAAAAAACAGTTTTGTGCTCTTTACAAAGTTAATCAGTTAAAAAAGTGGCTGCGTTCGATACTTCCACCAGAATGGAAAGCTCTCCCTAAAGAAAGAGTGACAAGTGACATGTTCCTTACGTCTGTTTACGAGTACCCGCGGCGAGATACAAATAGCGACGACTCTGATAGTAATGACATATACTACTCAGTCGTCAACGGATTCACATCTTCAGACTGAAAAAAATGAACACGTATGAAATAACACGAGCCATCAGAGAGCTCTCTGCTAATTCGATCGGCGTTTACGCGGCCGATCACATCCCAAGTCGCTTGAGCCAGCCAGCGGCAATCGTTGCAAATCTCGACACATCAGACAAGTCCGGCTCTCACTGGGTGGCTTTTTACATAGACGACCATGCAAGAGGTACCTTTTTCGATAGCTATGGAGTACCACCATCTTCGCGACATCACCTCGCCCGTCTCAGAAGAAATTGCAAGTGGTTCAAGTGGAACAAGAAGAAGTTGCAAAGTTTCGATTCTAAAGTGTGCGGCGAATATTGTGTTATGTTTTTGCATTATATGTGTAGTGGTTTTACTTTACGAAAATTTTGCAGCATCTTTACGTCTGATACTCGCTCCAACGATAAAATAGCTGGTAAATTTTATAACATTATAAAGGACAAAAAGTTTAAGAAAGTAGGGCGTGCGTACTTTCCCGCGTCCTACTTCGCGAGGGCACGGCTCGTGCTCTCAGGCATGTAGGCCTATGACTAATTATTAAGCTCTAACTTTAAGATACATTTTGCATTGCTGTTTAAATTACTTTGGGCCTAGATTTGTAAGCTAATATATATTGCGTGTGTATGTGTGTATATTTTAACTTAATACTGAAAAAGAGCTGTTTGCTCTGTCATGAATCAACTGCGATTCCTGTGCACTATTATGCATCCATAATTAATTTTAAGCGTCGCTCGGCTAAACCATATGTATTCGAAGATTGTAAGTTTTGTTTCTTTCCACATTTATGTATTCATAGTTTGTAAGTTTGATTGAATAAAAAATTTTACCCAAATCACTTTTTTCATTTACAGACCTTTTTCATTTTTCCCACTCCTGAAAAACAGTTAAATTCATTTTCCGCCCGCGAGAGAGTATTCAAAATGCTTATACGTGAAAAATTTATCATCATATACACATTTACGCGTAATTTAACTGCACTCCTCTTAAAAACCGTTGAACAAAGAACGCATTCACGTGAAAAATTTATCAATGTATACACTTTGACTCGTAAAATCTCCACAGGCGTCATCGAGAGCACCCCCTCTTGAAACTGCCTGTTAAAACTCGCTGAACAATGGACGCGTTCATAGCGGTGGTGTGGAGTGTTTAGGTTACCGCTGTTATCGGTTACATGTCGCGGCACGCATTTCCTTCTCACGAAAGCCATAAAAATCTTTCACGAGAGTACATGATTGACGCATTCATAGTGTGACGACAAGTAATTAGAAACGATTTCCACTGTTATCGGATACAATCATAACCATAAATCTATATTTTTCTCGAAACGTTTTACGTCACATAGTCCCCCTGCCACACGACAGGCTACGTCATACACGTAACAGTGCTCTCGTTGGTCGTGCTCGCGCGCCATCGCCGCCGCCGCCCCCTACCACCCACATATCGGCATAGTGGGGGGTACACAGCCAAACGAATAGCGCTAGCGGTGACGTTGCGCCAGTCTAGTAGAACACACCGCACCAGTAGCAGCAGCAGTCAGCATCATAGTATTTCTTTACACAAAGTGCACTCGCCCACATACAACACCACTGCTTCATTCTGTTAGAGCTCACTGCAGCATCAGCAGCTCCGAGAACACGACATCTTTACCAGTGCATTAGTATTTCTTTAAAAAAAAAAAAAAGTTTGTGACGACTGCTTCAAAATGAACCAAGACGAGATACCGCAAAACTTGCTTTTTAACACAAGTTACGCACTCAATAAGTCCCACACGAAATTTGCATACATTGGTCTGCAATATTACGGTGACCATTTTCGTACAGTGATTCAATTGGGCGGCGATACTTCACCACATAGATACATAACAATGGATAGCGCCGAATGGGAGGAATTCACAACACATTTTCCAGCAATAATGTACCATCTATACGCCCACAAGCGGGACTTTAGAAAAATCGGCCTAGCTCAACACGAGATTGATTTGACCACTGCTTATAGCTCGAGAGCTGTGGCAATCACTCAGAAAAGCAAAACAAAGGAACCTGTGTCATTACGTGGTCAACGGCATCTGCACGAGGCGCAAGATTGGGACACCACTGATGGCTTACGTATGGATACAGAGTCAATCACCAGACCCATCGATACAGCTGACGACTGCGACAACAGCGACGATGGAGAACTACCGAAAAAGAAGAAAAAAGTCGTGAGTTTACCAAGTGTAGTGATGTTGCGTCGTACATTTGTAATATTAAAAAGCATGCGCGAGTGTATCGAGTTTCGGCTTCGTGAATTAGAGAATATGTCTGCGTACATTAATATCATTTATGATGTAATAGTTGAAAGCTTGAAAACCCATGTGAACAGCGGCGACGAGAAAATTCGTGAAATTGACGGGAACACATTTGTTAAACTTTTTGACGAGCAAAAAGACGAATTAAAAACTGAAGTAAAAAAACCGTGTGATTCATTCAGACTTTGGTAGTACGAACATTGATAGACTATTTATAGAAATACGTAGTATTTATTTACGATCCTAGAAAAGATGTATACGAATACGAGACTGTTAATAATCAATAAATACAAATTTTAATTTAATTGCCTTCTTCATTACTTCATATCTCTACTCCGCCACCACTCCTGCTCCCGCCCACCACCACCAGTCACTTGCGCTTAGATATAAGCTAATAGTAGAGGGATGTGATAAAACAGAAGGCCTGCAACCTTCACCGAGCACACATCATGGGTCCACCATTCAGCAAGCAGAAGTCTGACAAGGAGGAAAAACAACCTCTCATCGATAAAAAAAAACGAAAGATTATTCGGCGTCGACTGATAAAGATTCCTCACGGTATAAATCTTTTTCCACCAATACCAATTCCTTTCCCAGTAAACAAGGTTATTCACGATATAATTAAAACTTAACACAAAAAAGAAAACGGCCCTTTTCAGGGCCATTAACTCTATCACATATACAAACGATTCACTATACTTTAGACGCTGGGGACCCCTGTGGAGAAGGTCGGCGCAGCACACAAAGGATCTCTCTCTCTGTCTCTCTCTCTCTCTCTCTCTCTCTCTCTCGTAGTAGTGGGGCAGGTATAGCGACCGTGTGACACAGCGGTGTCATTAACTCAAGTGCTATGTATACAGTAACTGCACAGTAGCTAATGACCCTTGTAAGTATGTGTTAATGGACCCATTGTTTACAAATACAGTAGCAAAACAGTAGCTGTTTTCAAAACAATGGGGTCATTAACACATTCTTACATAGGTCATTAGTGCTATGTATACAGTAACTGCACAGTAGCTAATGACCCTTGTAAGTATGTGTTAATGGACCCATTGTTTACAAATACAGTAGCAAAACAGTAGCTGTATTCAAAACAATGGGTCCATTAACACATACTTACAAGGGTCATTAGCTACTGTGCAGTTACTGTATACATAGCACTAATGACCTATGTAAGAATGTGTTAATGACCCCATTGTTTTGAAAACAGCTACTGTTTTGCTACTGTATTTGTAAACAATGGGTCCATTAACACATACTTACAAGGGTCATTAGCTACTGTGCAGTTACTGTATACATAGCACTTGAGTTAATGACACCGCTGTGTCACACGGTCGCTATACCTGCCCCACTACTACGAGAGAGAGAGAGAGAGAGAGAGAGAGAGAGACAGAGAGAGAGATCCTTTGTGTGCTGCGCCGACCTTCTCCACAGGGGTCCCCAGCGTCTAAAGTATAGTGAATCGTTTGTATATGTGATAGAGTTAATGGCCCTGAAAAGGGCCGTTTTCTTTTTTGTGTTAAGTTTTAATTATATCGTGAATAACCTTGTTTACTGGGAAAGGAATTGGTATTGGTGGAAAAAGATTTATACCGTGAGGAATCTTTATCAGTCGACGCCGAATAATCTTTCGTTTTTTTTTATCGATGAGAGGTTGTTTTTCCTCCTTGTCAGACTTCTGCTTGCTGAATGGTGGACCCATGATGTGTGCTCGGTGAAGGTTGCAGGCCTTCTGTTTTATCACATCCCTCTACTATTAGCTTATATCTAAGCGCAAGTGACTGGTGGTGGTGGGCGGGAGCAGGAGTGGTGGCGGAGTAGAGATATGAAGTAATGAAGAAGGCAATTAAATTAAAATTTGTATTTATTGATTATTAACAGTCTCGTATTCGTATACATCTTTTTCTAGGATCGGTAAATAAATACTACGTATTTCTATAAATAGTCTATCAATGTTCGTACTACCAAAGTCTGAATGAATCACACGGTTTTTTTACTTCAGTTTTTAATTCGTCTTTTTGCTCGTCAAAAAGTTTAACAAATGTGTTCCCGTCAATTTCACGAATTTTCTCGTCGCCGCTGTTCACATGGGTTTTCAAGCTTTCAACTATTACATCATAAATGATATTAATGTACGCAGACATATTCTCTAATTCACGAAGCCGAAACTCGATACACTCGCGCATGCTTTTTAATATTACAAATGTACGACGCAACATCACTACACTTGGTAAACTCACGACTTTTTTCTTCTTTTTCGGTAGTTCTCCATCGTCGCTGTTGTCGCAGTCGTCAGCTGTATCGATGGGTCTGGTGATTGACTCTGTATCCATACGTAAGCCATCAGTGGTGTCCCAATCTTGCGCCTCGTGCAGATGCCGTTGACCACGTAATGACACAGGTTCCTTTGTTTTGCTTTTCTGAGTGATTGCCACAGCTCTCGAGCTATAAGCAGTGGTCAAATCAATCTCGTGTTGAGCTAGGCCGATTTTTCTAAAGTCCCGCTTGTGGGCGTATAGATGGTACATTATTGCTGGAAAATGTGTTGTGAATTCCTCCCATTCGGCGCTATCCATTGTTATGTATCTATGTGGTGAAGTATCGCCGCCCAATTGAATCACTGTACGAAAATGGTCACCGTAATATTGCAGACCAATGTATGCAAATTTCGTGTGGGACTTATTGAGTGCGTAACTTGTGTTAAAAAGCAAGTTTTGCGGTATCTCGTCTTGGTTCATTTTGAAGCAGTCGTCACAAACTTTTTTTTTTTTTAAAGAAATACTAATGCACTGGTAAAGATGTCGTGTTCTCGGAGCTGCTGATGCTGCAGTGAGCTCTAACAGAATGAAGCAGTGGTGTTGTATGTGGGCGAGTGCACTTTGTGTAAAGAAATACTATGATGCTGACTGCTGCTGCTACTGGTGCGGTGTGTTCTACTAGACTGGCGCAACGTCACCGCTAGCGCTATTCGTTTGGCTGTGTACCCCCCACTATGCCGATATGTGGGTGGTAGGGGGCGGCGGCGGCGATGGCGCGCGAGCACGACCAACGAGAGCACTGTTACGTGTATGACGTAGCGTGTCGTGTGGCAGGGGGACTATGTGACGTAAAACGTTTCGAGAAAAATATAGATTTATGGTTATGATTGTATCCGATAACAGTGGAAATCGTTTCTAATTACTTGTCGTCACACTATGAATGCGTCAATCATGTACTCTCGTGAAAGATTTTTATGGCTTTCGTGAGAAGGAAATGCGTGCCGCGACATGTAACCGATAACAGCGGTAACCTAAACACTCCACACCACCGCTATGAACGCGTCCATTGTTCAGCGAGTTTTAACAGGCAGTTTCAAGAGGGGGGTGCTCTCGATGACGCCTGTGGAGATTTTACGAGTCAAAGTGTATACATTGATAAATTTTTCACGTGAATGCGTTCTTTGTTCAACGGTTTTTAAGAGGAGTGTAGTTTAAATTACGCGTAAATGTGTATATGATGATAAATTTTTCACGTATAAGCATTTTGAATACTCTCTCGCGGGCGGAAAATGAATTTAACTGTTTTTCAGGAGTGGGAAAAATGAAAAAGGTCTGTAAATGAAAAAAGTGATTTGGGTAAAATTTTTTTATTCAATCAAACTTACAAACTATGAATACATAAATGTGGAAAGAAACAAAAACTTACAATCTTCGAATACATATGGTTTAGCCGAGCGACGCTTAAAATTAATTATGGATGCATAATAGTGCACAGGAATCGCAGCTGATTCATGACAGAGCAAACAGCTCTTTTTCAGTATTAAGTTAAAATATACACACATACACACGCAATATATATTAGCTTACAAATCTAGGCCCAAAGTAATTTAAACAGCAATGCAAAATGTATCTTAAAGTTAGAGCTTAATAATTAGTCATAGGCCTACATGCCTGAGAGCACGAGCCGTGCCCTTGCGAAGTAGCACGCGGGAAATTGTACGCACGCCCTACTTTCTTAAACTTTTTGTCCTTTATAATGTTATAAAATTTACCAGCTATTTTATCGTTGGAGCGAGTATCAGACGTAAAGATGCTGCAAAATTTTCGTAAAGTAAAACCACTACACATATAATGCAAAAACATAACACAATATTCGCCGCACACTTTAGAATCGAAACTTTGCAACTTCTTCTTGTTCCACTTGAACCACTTGCAATTTCTTCTGAGACGGGCGAGGTGATGTCGCGAAGATGGTGGTACTCCATAGCTATCGAAAAAGGTACCTCTTGCATGGTCGTCTATGTAAAAAGCCACCCAGTGAGAGCCGGACTTGTCTGATGTGTCGAGATTTGCAACGATTGCCGCTGGCTGGCTCAAGCGACTTGGGATGTGATCGGCAGCGTAAACGCCGATCGAATTAGCAGAGAGCTCTCTGATGGCTCGTGTTATTTCATACGTGTTCATTTTTTTCAGTCTGAAGATGTGAATCCGTTGACGACTGAGTAGTATATGTCATTACTATCAGAGTCGTCGCTATTTGTATCTCGCCGCGGGTACTCGTAAACAGACGTAAGGAACATGTCACTTGTCACTCTTTCTTTAGGGAGAGCTTTCCATTCTGGTGGAAGTATCGAACGCAGCCACTTTTTTAACTGATTAACTTTGTAAAGAGCACAAAACTGTTTTTTTCTGACGGAAAGATTTTAGCTGAATGTGTGGCGCAAAGTGCGCTGTCCGGGAACGCTGTGCAGAGTTTTTTAAACGATGGCGATTTAAATTTTTCCAAATTGATGACACGACGACCGAAAAGCGTCTCAATGTAACGGGCCTTCTCTTCGCCACGTACGTAAATTGTACGCGATACTCTGGCAATGTTGTATAGATGCCGATGTAGCTGGCGCAGAGTTACTTCGCCGTCAAACCAATGAAGTCCGTGAACTTCGACACTGAGAAATGTGTTTGTCTCTTTGATGTCGTCTGGCAAATCGTCAAAACTATGCGGTGCTTGCACTATCCAATGATCACAAATTTTTTTTGTAGGCACACGATAGCTACTTCCTTGGGTAGAAGCTTTTTTTCCGAATCGCGGAAGCCTTGAATATCTATTACGTAGTCCATTGCAGGAAGCGCATGTGCGTGTGTGTGCGTGTGTAAGAGAAAAAGCGAACTGATGTGTGAGAGCTGTGCAAGTCTGCGTCAGAGTGCACGTACCCCCACCCACTTTTTACGCATACAGTAGTGCCACCAACACGCAGCGTCATGTAGCGACCTGTCGCTGGCGATAAGCGGGAGCCTTCTGCTGCTGCTGCTCTATCACTTAGGCGCTGAAATCCGTTAAAATTTGTCGAGTGGAGTCGATTTCAAGAACGTTATCGTACTCTGCGTAAACAATGCAGTTTATTGTAACTGTTGGCGCCGTCTCGAAGCCCACTTCAATGCGTACACTGCCTGAGCGTACGAGATTCCAATGAGAGTGGCAGTGCGCTGATAAATCGGGCGTGAGATCGAATGCCGTAAGAAAATGGCCCATTGAATAGTTGTAACGGTTTATGCCTAGGCCCTCGTTGAGAAAATGTATTCCGGTGCCTGTGTAGAGTGTTTGGAATGTCTCGATAAAAGCTGGAGCGGTGCCTGTAAAATGAGGCTGTAATGGTTTGCTCGGTATTTGAACCCCATCGATATATATCGAGAGATAATTTATGTCAAAGTGTTGAAAGTTGAATGGATTGAGCGCACGATTTCCATTGAACGCTCTGTTATCGACGAAACCGATTATTATACGTTTCGGCAGTTGGCCCAGAATCGCATTATCGATGCTATCACCTAGTATACCAGTGTGAAGCGTAAATGTTTTCACTTCGACGCGTGTAATGGGATATTTGGCTGTGGCTTTGGCCAGTGTATTGTCATGTGCGATCAAAATACCCGGATTTATTTTGACACGGCGAACTATGAGAGTAGCTTCTTTTATTTTTATTCCGAAGCGCCCGTCGTTTGTGGAATCCATCAGGCAAAATGCATCCTTGCTACGCACCAGTCGCACTCTCATTTCGACACCATTGATGAGCATTTTATCCTGATTAAACAAGTCGCAGTGCAGATGACCAATCATATCGAATGCTTTTCCGTCTTTCGTAAAATATTACCTGTGATTGAGGCCTTTGTTCGCTCCGACTCCGTGATTTTCCGGTGCACCCTCCATACAGCCGTGTGTATCATCGTACCAGAGGCTCGCTGTGAGATGAGATTCTTTGGCCGCGGGGGAATAGCTCAGCAATGACTCTATGTAAGCTCTGTACGGGTACGCGTTGTTGGGCGGTGACGCAAGCTTTTGATTGAGAAAAATATCAATTTGATTGAACATTGAATGTAAAACGTTGTTTACGGGTCCAACTTTTAGATTTGTGTCGGGCTCCTCGGCGGGCAATATTTGTGCCTTGACGAAGAGCATAGTGTGCGCGAGGTCGATGTAATGCTCGCTGGCGCTGGGTACGACGAATTCGATGGGTGCATCACTCTCATCGGTGATCGAAGAGACGGGCTTATAGTTCAAAAACTGCTCCCTTCGATGGAGGTTTGAGTAGCGGGGGGGTGAAAAGGTCGAGTTCGCTCGACATACACTCTGACGAGTGAGAGTGCAAGAAAGCCATTTTTAAGATTTACTTTGGTCCAAAAATATCGTTAATGGGGCGAAAAGTCGGGGTTTTGCGCTTTCTCTTGCTTACTTTACGAGTTCCACGCGACGCGGTGGGCAATTTTTTTTCTTACGTTTGGATCGCGAGGTACGAGCGGTCGCGCGTGCCTTTGTCGACTGACGCGGCCGTTTGATGCGGCTTGTAGTTTTATAGCCCGAACCCTTCATGATTTCTGTAATTTTCTCGGCAGCTTTTCTCTTGAGATGCCTCCTCGATTCTCCGACTCTCGATTTTATGGCCTCCTTGAAATTGACACCATTGTTTGCGACATCGTCTATGATTTTCATACCTGCGCGCAAGGTCTCTTAAAAAGTTTTAGACTTACCTAAACGCTCTTGACGAGCGTTCGCTACGCCGCGAAACACATGCAATCCACTTAGTTGACGGACGAAGACGTCGTCTTCGATGACTCGCTGTACTTCACGCGAATGCGCGAATGAATTGTGTAGGCGCACTATCGCGCGATACCCACTCGATCTGAGTATCAGTCGTAATTGCTCCTCCAAGTTTTCACGCGACATACGTCGCAAACGACGCATCCAGTCAGGGTTCCTGCCGTGTCGTGCTCTTGCCGCGAGTCGTAACACGGCACACCGAAGCGTTCTCTTAGCGTAATTATCCATCTCTCACGAAACTTCTGAATGAACTGTGCACAACAGCGAGTCGCACAGGATTCTTATACACATACGTTATCTTGAAACGTACCCCGTGAAACCTATGTTAAAAAATTAGTCATCTCGTCATCTCGCCAGAGTTTGCACCCACCAGCGCCACTTGTTCCGCATCTACGCTCCATTGTTTTACAAGCGCATTTTCTTCGAACCAATACTGAGATTCAATAGTGTCCTAACGGCTGCTTGATAAAAAAAAAAAATCGTTATGTCTCGCGAAGTGGCACGTGTATTTTTCCAAAGTCCTCGGAGGTCCGAGCTGAACAATGGCCCTTCTATATTCGTCGCTGAAAAAAGGATAAGGTTTCACAGCTCTCGAAACCAAAACATTCGTGACACATCTACGGAAAAGCATGCATGCGAGATAAAAATTTACGATGCATAGCTAGCAGACGTGAAAGAATGTTCTACAAAAACATAGTTTATTACTTTCGACGACACGTGTCAAACTCCATTAACGCGAATGCCTCACTTTCAAAATGGAAAGAGTAGTGGAGAGGCTGTGCTGTAAATCCCTCCGAAAAATGACCTGACAAACAGCCTCTAAACGGTATATGAAAAAATTCTCTCGGCTTAAGTAAACAGCACACGAGTGAAAATATTCCTCAGGAACGTACACAGGTCACTTTCTTCGTCTGCTTAATCCATTGATGAGAGCTCGCTATTAATATTGCCCGAAACGGTAGAGTCGTAAAAACCAGATGGCGACGACGGCGGCAGAATATAGAAGTGCTCCTCGACGCCTGGCGTGAAGGTCAGCATGCACGAGTGCGTGCTGTTTGCAAGCGAGGGCTTCGCTATTATAGCAGCCGACACCAGCTGTATTTTATTAGGAAGCGGTTCAGGGCCCTACATTTATTCGGTGATAAAAACATGTGCATGCAGACGGTCACCAACAAGCAGTGGTGGGGGAAAGGCCCTCCCCCACTACGCAAAGGATGCTGCTCCCCACCACCACCACCACTGCTGAAACAAGGAGCGGCGGACAAAAGGGCCTACCCACTAGAGGTACCAGCATCATACGCGCCAGTTGGCTACAGATGATGGACCAGGTCAGTCGTGAAATATCGACTTTGCGTGAGGAGCTCGAGAGGACTCGACGGAGAGCGTGCAACAGCCACAGTTTTATCGAGCATCTAAAGCACTCGCTGATACGTCTCAGCCGTCGCATCCACCAAGGCTTGGATACCACAGAAGTGGCTGGCTTACGGGCACAAATTGCGCGGGCATCCCAGCAGCTCCAGCACCACAGAGAGACAGTGAACCGTACAGCGCATCACGCTGAAGACTTGGCAGCACGAGTGGCCGCGCTAGAAAAACTCCTGCGGTAGAGAAGAAGATCAACGCCACCGCCATCGACAAAAGAGAGGTCAAAGCATACGGCCTGCAGACAGCAGCTGCAGCAGCGCAATGGAGATTGCGCATTTATATCAGCGCCTTGCGAGATATAAAAGAAAGCGGGATCATGCCATTCGCATGATTAACCGCCTAAACTCAGCAATTAATCAGGCGCACCAACAAGAGCGCCGGCACGCGCCTGCTACAAGGCCGCCGAAAAATTGCGCTGGTGCAAAATGCCTTGTATGTGGCATTCTTTTTAGGATTTTGAGGAGCGATCCGAAGGGCCGCTCCTGGGAACAGTGTTGGCACTGCACGTGCTTTCGGTGTGGTGCGTGCCGCGAGACGCCGTGTGAGTGCCTACAACAAATGGACACTCCACGATCACCATCACCGGAGCCTGCTGCTGCAGCAGCAGCAGCAGCAGCATCATCGTCATCATCAACAGCAGCAGCAGCAGAAGAAATTCCTGCGTCTACAGCAGCAGCAGACGACACCAGTGCAGCCGTGTAGTGCAATATGTGCGTGCGACCGCAGAACTGTCCGTGTGTGTGCGAGTGTGTGTGTGTGTGTGTGTGTGTGTGTGTGTGTGTGTGTGTGTGTGTGTGCACTGCGTGCCCGGCCGTGTCTGCGAACACTTGACACGCATGTGCCTACACGTATCACCGGATACGTGTGCGACTGTACGTGTTTGTACATGCGTGTGTGTATGTGTGTGTGCGTGTGTGTGTGTGCATTGCGTGTCCGTACGTGTCTGCGAACACGTGACACGCATATGCATATACGTATCAAATATGCGCTTGTATGTGTGTGTATGTGTGTGCGTTATAATTAATAAAAATATTAATTATTAATACAAATTGTTATTTTTACTCACTACCGAAAAACAATCCCACGCTATCCCCCTCCCCTCTCTCTCTCTCTCTCTCTCTCTCTCTCTCTCTCTCTCTCTCTCTCTGTCTCTCTCTCTCTCTCTCTCTCTTGGTGGTAAGTACAAGCAGTCATCATTCTACTCGCTCCTGCTATCTTACTCGATATTTAACGCCCACTTGACTGTGAGGAGTGTTTTTTTGTTCTAGGAAACTGGCTCCGGTGGCTCTCAAGCTTGTGTCTAAGGTCTGCATGATTTTCGATGCATTTCTATGAGCCTGGAGCAAGTTTCCTGTTGAAGTCGCCAACATAACCTCAAACTGAAGACGTGATATCTCGCCAACATCTTTTCAACCATCGGATGGTCTGCACAATCTTCTTGCTCTGCACTATTCTTGGTCCCTTCAACTTTTTTGGTACCAGTGGCTGCAGTGCACGTGCAGCTAATGCTACAGTGCATCTCATACCGGCTTTTACAGACGTCTGCTTTTTGAATTTTTCCGTTGCCAACATAATCAACAACGTCTGCCAAGTGTAGTGCTGACAGTCCCCTATACCGTCACCTAAAAGCCTGCCGCACACCGAATCTGACTGTCATCATTACCGTTATTAACTGCCTGCCGCATGCGGGAACATACTATCTCATCAGCAGTTGAGCCGCACTAAGCACATCAAGCGAAGTATGTTTACGCTTCCATCTTATGGTAATAGACGCGATGTATTACGTACGTAAAATCACCAACTGAATGAGTCAGGGTCTGTCACTTTGCATACAATTAGCTTAGTTGCTATATTATTTATTTGTTTATTTATATCGCTCCGCATTCACTTAATATTACTAATCCAGCCTAATTTCAGTATTTAATTATTCTAAACAATAAATATTTTGGCATACAAGTAGTTTAAGTTGCAACCAGTATTAGTTATCTAATTATTATCAGAATTTAAATTTATATTTATTTATTTATTTTCACCTATTGTTTATTTATATCTTTATAAATTTTTTTTTTAGTAGCTTTTTAATCGCTCCGCATTCACTCAATATTATTAATTCAGCCTAATTTCAGTATTTAATTATTCTAAACATAAATTTTTTGGCATACAAGTAGCTTAAGTTGCAATCAGTATTACTCATCTAATTAACCTAATTTATTATCAGAATTTATATTCATTTATTTTCACCTAGTCAACCTCGATTTATATCTAGTCTGATTAGTTTGTTCCGTTGTGAATTTTGTAAATTGCGTTTTATATTTTGTATGGCTGACCGTTTTCTCTTCCAACTACTTGTAAACGGGTGTAAAAGGTCTCTACTTGCCGACCTGTCTGACTTAGTTAACGTGCGCACTACTTACTCTCAGTATCATAGATAATAAGACATTTTAACTCATTTTAACACATTTTAGAGCCGTTCTTTTCTTCATTTTCATCTCATTTACGCCTTTTCACCTCATTTTCATCTCATTTACGCTTTTAGGGTTCCTACTAGCTTCTTAATCTCTAAGATGGATATCACATGTTATAATTGCAGTAAATCAATTAAAACTAAATATGTCACATGTGATCATTGTAAAAATAATTATCATCCATCCTGTACTTTGCTTAAACAAGTCCGTAATAAGAGCAACAAACTCATCAACTGCTGTCGAAGTTGTATCACTGCAGCAAATACAACCAGACAGAGGAGTGATTCACTTAATGAAAGCAATGCTAATAGTAGTTCTGCTGCAATTTCAATATTACCATCTCTTTCCACTTCTTCTTTGAACCTACCGCCACAACCAAATGACCCTCTACAGCAGATACTCGATAAATTAACCACACTAGATACTCTTAACGCAAGATTGAGCACTCTAAGCTCTTCTCTTGACGTACGTTTTGAGGAAGTGCAAACTACTCTGAACACGCGGCTGGAGGAAGTTTCCACACGAATGACCAACATGGAAGAAAAACTATCACTTCTAGATGATCTGCCCTACCTCGCGACTCGTCTTTCTGCTGCTGAAGAGGCCATATCTCAAGTGCAGACTGAACAAGGTAATCTTCGTCGCCTGTTCGATGACCTCTGCACATCAAATATTGCCACTGCTCCAAATGAACCTACTGTCAGACGACTGGAAAAACTCGAGCATGACCTTCAACATCTCAGTAATACGCAACGAAACCTCTCCAGCGAGCTGGTGATCACTGGACTCTCTATCCCCGATACAACATCCTCGAAAGGCGCTGTTTACGCTGCTCTGAAGTTCCTTGACGGTGAGCTTCATGACCGCGATATACTACATGTGCGGAAAATGCGCCTGAAACCATCCTCGGAGTCACTGAAGCAGTCCTCACTCGCTACTCATGCAGAAGAACCACCAACTACTTCATCTCAGTCAACCAATGGTGATGCTGGATTAAGGGTCACACCACTCATCGTTACTTTATCGTCACGTGCACTAGCTCAGTCGCTCTTAAGCGCAAAAATAAAAATTGGAAAAATGCATACGTCTCAACTCAGCACCGATTTGTTGGTACATGCTAATGCCAATCCTCCGCTGCCTCACTCTCTGATTAATATAAACGAGCTTCTTCCTACTGAACTCTACCGCCTCCGTATATCTGCTCGCGCAGAAGCTAAAAAGAGAGGTTTCGTCAGCTACGTGCGCAATGGCAAAATTTACTTAAAGAAGAAGAAAGAAGACCACGCGACAATCATTTCTACTGCTGAGGAACTAAAATCTTTTTTAGCATAGGCTCATCACATCCTCATCGCTCTCTCAACGCCATTCATCTCATTCCTACATGTCCACCCCGCTCACGCACATCTCGCATCTCAGTGTCTCAGAACCATGGCCTCAGAATCTGTTACTTTAACGCTAACTCACTCAAAAAACGTATAGAAATGCTGAAATTTTTTCTCTCAACTCGTTCCGTTTTTCACATCATAGCGGTCACAGAGACTAAGCTTGCCCCTAATCTAGATGCTAGTTCAATAGTGCACCTTGATAACTATGAACTCCTACGTCGTGACCGTAACAAAAATGGTGGTGGGGTTGCTTTATTCATTCACAATTCTATCTCTGCCACTATCCTCTGCTCATCTGATGGCATCTGGACTGGTAAGCCCGGCAAACCAGAGTATCTGCTCTGTGAGATAAATATCGTAGACCACCCTCCATGTTTTGCTGCGGTAGTATATCGTCCACCGCACGCTCCCTTCATTCAAGGAACAGACTTCATTGATAAAATCACGACATTCATGCACGACTATAGCACAAAAATAATAGTAGGTGATTTTAATGCAGATCAGCTCTGCTCGTCTGCAGATGCAACTTTCGTTCACCGGTTTATAGACGATAATGGGCTACACAACATTCCTTATGGCGCGACGTATCATAGGGATACCTCCGATACCTGGCTCGACCTCTGTCTTGTGGACAACCAGGACAAAGTCGTTGATTTCTGGAAATCTGAGTCACCCTTTGCAGATGGTCACGACTTGCTCACTGCCACTTTAGGTCTGCACATGCCTAATCCTCCTCAACCCTCGTTCTCTTATCGTGATTACAAGGCCATCTGTGCAACTACACTTATAGAATATCTTAAAGGTTTGGACTGGACTGCGGTCGAGTCAGCCCCACTTGAAGAGTGTGTCTCTGTCCTTCAAACGCACATCAAAGGGGCAATCGAGAGTCTAGCTCCTATAAAAACCATTTCACCACGTAAAAACGCCATCCATGGTTTAACACCGAACATCACTCTATGATTCAAGAGCGCGATCGCCTTTACAAACGTTTTCGTAGGACTAGACTACCACTGGACCTCTTAGCTTACAGACAGGCACGCGATGTAGCTCATCGTACCATTGAAGAGGCGAGACTAAACTACCATCACGCTCGGCTCTCCTCGCTTACAGACCCCAAGGATATATGGCGTGAGCTCGAACATCTTGGCATCTCTAGCTCCAAAAAGAAGTCGTCCGCCCAGCCTTTCACTACCACTGAGCTCAATGCTCATTTTAGGGGTGTCTCATTCGATCAAGACACTCCACCTGTCGCAGACTTCTTGGACTCTTTGGCCACCTCTACTCATAATGAGCAATTTTCATTTGATGAGATTCAAGTTTCTGATGTTGTAGCCGCAGTAGCACATTTTAAAACCCAGGCCAGAGGGCCAGATGGTATTCCACAACATGTAATAAAACTTGCTCTTCCTTTCTTAGCGCCTATCATCTGCAGGATTTTCAATCGATCTCTGCGAGAAGCACTCTTCCCATGTGATTGGAAGAAATCTATCGTGATTGCTTTGAGTAAGGTAAGCTCTCCTTCGTGCCTAAGTGATTTTCGCCCTATATCACTCTTATGCTTTTTGTCTAAAGCCCTCGAATGGTTAGTACAACGGCAATTATCTGCTTACCTAGAAGCACGATTATACCTAGATCCGCTCCAGACTGGTTTTCGCTCGGGACATAGCATACAGTCATGCCTGCTTAAGCTGACTGATGACATCAGACTTGGAATCGAAAAACAACATGTAACCTTACTACTTCTTTTCGATTTTAGTAAGGCTTTCGATTCAGTCTGTCATGTAAGACTCCTTAAAAAGTTGCTTGACTACGGTCTCTCCAGACTTGCCATCCGTTGGTTAGCATCCTACTTAACAGGTAGAGAGCAGGCGGTTATTGATGGCATTGGAAACTGTTCCACCTACCTAAAACTCAATACAGGAGTCCCGCAGGGCTCTGTGCTAGGTCCCTTACTTTTCTCAATTTATGTCAACGATATATCTTTGTGCCTGGATCACAATATCTCTCACCTCATGTACGCGGACGATCTCCAAGTTTATATTCGCTGCCCTCTAGGCGAGCTTGATCGCGTTTCCGCTATAATGAGTGCAAACGCCATCCGAATCATGTGCTGGGCCACTCAAAACCACCTTAGACTAAACGTTGGAAAAACAAAAGCAATGGTTATTGGCTCGCCATACTATATAAACAGACTATCGGCAGTGGCCAGAAACTACCTTGATATAGGTGGTGACCGTATTGTCTTCGAATCGTCGCTACGGATCCTGGGAGTGATATTGGACTCCAAGCTCTCTTGGAAAGACCACATCGCACAGACGAGCCGACGTGTGCGTTCCCTCATGTACAGGCTATACTTCTTTAGAAAAAGCACAAATCTCAGGCTACGTAAGCACTTAATATTAATGCTCCTCTTTCCAATCATAGACTACTGTTGTCTTGCTTACTGTGACCTGACATTGGATCTAGATGATAAACTCCAAAAGCTTGTCAACACTGGGATTAGATACATCTATGGTGTGCGAAGAAGTGAGCACATCACACCCTACAGACGCGAACTGGGCTGGCTAACCACATCTGGACGTAGAAAATATTTTGCAGCAAACCTACTGTGCAGGCTATTCAACACTGCTACTCCATCATATCTGCTAGCATTTTTCAACTTCCGTCTCACTACTCGTCCAATTAGGGGTAATGCGGCAGCCTTAGACATCTCAAGCTGTCAAACAGAGACACTGAAAAGGTCATTTCACATCAGCTCGGCATATCTGTGGAACTCCTTACCATCTCACCTTCGCGATATCACCTCCATCCCTCACTTCAAATCACTACTTCATCATCATCTCCTTGAATCCGTATAATACAATTATATTCTGTCTGAGCAATTAACTGTATTTAGCTTCTCTCACACTGATTATGCTTCTTTAACTTTATACTTAGCTCCTTTAAACCTATTTTTTGCCTTGCGTAACTTATTTATATATTGTAAAATTTTTGCTCCATGTACTCTGTTTTTTGCTTGCGTTAACTTAAAACTTGTAAACTTATATATATGTATATTATAATTCTTTATTTAACTTGCACAACATAATGTACAGATAATAAAACTATATAATCTCTCTCTCTCTCTCTCTCTCTCTCTCTCTCTCTCTCTCTCTCTCTCTCTCTCTCTCTCTCTCTCTCTCTCTCTCTCTCTCTCTCTCTCTCTCTCTCTCTCTCTCTCTCTCTCTCTCTCTCTCTCTCTCTCTCTCTCTCTCTCTCTCTCTCTCTCTCTCTCTCTCTCTCTCTCTCTCTCTCTCTCTCTCTCTCTCTCTCTCTCTCTCTCTGTCTCTCTCTCTCTCTCTCTCTCTCTCTCTCTCTCGTATATGGTCGGGTATACCGAGGCATATAATATTACAAGTGGGGTGGGGGGTCGCGCCTCTGTATGGGTCATTAAGTCAAGTGCTATGTAAAAACAGTAGCTAATTAACCATGTCAATGGGTGTTTTGTTTACACAACAGTTGCGGTTGACAACAATAGGCCCATTGACATGGGACAGCTACTGTGCAGCTACTGTTTACATAACACTTGACTTAATGACCCTTCCCGGGGCGCGAGCCCCCCTCCCCCACTTGTAATATGATATGTCTCGCTATACCTGACCATATACTACTCGTATATAATACACTTACAAGGAAACTCCCCCAACCCGACCTCACCGGTTTCAATAATCTTTTAATATGTTGTAGTTCATCAAAAAAATAAGAGACACGTGTTTTTTTATAGATGGAAAAACGCTTTGAGGTGGTGAAAACCACCCTCAAATGTCACCCCAAAAAATGAATTTTTCAATATTGTGATGTCCAGATGGCCGTCTATTACTTAAATGTCCACTTCAGCCGTTTCTAGCCTGGTGTTACCCAAGAGCTAGGGATGGCCAAGTCTAACAAACGTTTTGTTTAATTATAAATAAAGGAGGACAAAAATATGTTTGAGGAGACAAGCGATTCCTGTTCTGCCCATTCGGCACAGAGCGATCTGAATGCTCCTCGGAAGTGGGTGAAAATGAGGGAATTTTAGAATAGGAGAAAAGAGAGGAAAAAACGTGAAATAAGCTAAAGAAACAAATTTAGAGTTTCTTACTTTTTGTGTATTGTTATAGACTTCCTTCCCACCTTTGATGCAATAAGGTAGATACAATGCTAGGTTCGAGTGGTGTTGTGTTGATGCTACTGGTCAACTCTGATGGTGGCGAGGAACTGCCTGACGGCGGAGGGACGAGGAAAAAGCTTAGTTCAGTTTTCTCCCTCTTTCCTCCCTCACCAAGTGCGGTTCGGGGGTACTCTCCGTCGAGGAGTTTACAAAGATTTTTGGGGACAGTTGACTGGTCGCCCAAGTATGGGCGGAAAAATAAGGGTGAGCCTAAGGTCCTTTGACGCGGCTAATTGGCTGCGTGGGGAAAGAAGCATCCCCCAGCTTCCAGCTGTAGTTTCGACCGTTTCACAGAGAGGACGTTACATGTCATGTTTCTGCGCCTATTTTTCATTATGTTAAATACATTGTTTACATAAAAAATTCGGTTAACTATTTATTATATAGTGTTAAATATTGTATATGAACTCAACAAATTACTTATTTTCTAATTAAATCTAATTTTGTTGTACAAATTTGCGCGCACTTAATCCCTCTATATAAAATGCAATCAGACATGTTCGGCGCCATGTTGATTTTTTCTCGAAAATCTCGAAGTATATCTCGAAAATCTCGAATCGCGTCAATTGCGTCTGCTAAAGTTAGAGGGACTAGAGTTTTAAATGCGAACTAGATTAAGTTTTGAATACAGATATTGTAGTAATATGTAAATTGTATTTTGTATTATGTTGACATGTTGTTGTATATTACATTATTGTAATTATTGCATTTGTAATATAATAATATTAAAGAGGCGTATACATTCAGATGTTGCGCCGTGTTGCATGCGCAGAGATGCAACGTGACTGTGACGCGCGTCATAAGACGGTCATGCGACCGTCTTAAGACCGTCGCAAGACCGTCGAAAATATGAAGCAAATGACCATACTTTGTCAAGTTCCTGATGACGCTTATCGCCATTTTAACAGATTTGATATTGATAAATGCAACACATATTTGTCTAAAGTTTTTAAAACTCGTATCGTATATTTCTTAAAATAAACTTTTTATATTTAAACTATTTATTTAATAGCAAAACTTAAATTAAAATTAAAATTCATGACGTGACCAAAACTTTTAAGACGGTCATTCTGCATCTATATAGATTTATAGGGTTATAGATTGGATAAATGCAATACATATTTGTCTAAAGTTTTTAAAACTCCTATATAGATATACATAAACTATTTTTTAACTATCAAAATTACAATTTAAATATATTTTATTACAAGAATAAAAGTTACAATCACAAAATAATTTATTAGATTAAATTAACTTTATAATGACAAATATTAAATGTAGCTCCTATTACACTATACTCGGGACTACCGCTTTCAAATGTAGCTCAATCTGACACAAAATACAACAAACTTGCGGTTTTTATAGGCGGTGATCACGAATCTGATATAAAAAATAATGTAATAATGAATTTAAACAAAATTATTTAAACAAATTATTGAGAAATATAATTTTTTGAAACTATAATTACGGAACTGTATTATGTTTTGTTTTTGGGATTGCTAATCACGAATCTGATATCAAAAATAATGAAATAATTAATTTAAACCGGATTATTTATTTAACAAACTATTACAAAATAGAATTTTTTGAAACTATAATTACGAAACATGTATTAGTACAAGTAGGCGGGGGATATGAGTTCCACGCATGTAAGGGAGTTATGTAGACATAAAAAAATAAGCAAAACGATTATTTAAATAACTTGTAAACCCCAGTAGTCAGAGGATATGAGGTCCACGCATGTAATTTGCCCACCACTAAGCATCGAAGCCGAAGATTGGCTCCGATTGGCTGAGAGTTGGGTACCTTAATGCACAAGGTACATTATGTAGATACTCATGAATGACAGAAATTTTAAAACGGTAATTTCTCGAAAACACGTAAAATGTAGTTACGTCGTCATTCCTGGAAGCCACATATATGTATTTGCATAAATACTTGACCATTTTGATAGCTTTATTAACAAATTATTAGCAAAATAAAAAAAAAAAGAAAATCAGCGCGCGAAGCGCGCGTGTCGCACTCTAGTATTTTAAAACTTCCAAAATACATGGTTTAAAATCTAATTAACTATCGAGTAGAAAAAATACATATTGTTTGTACATTTGTAAGCTTAAAACTAACTTAAAAATTAATAATAGTGTCAAAAATATAACGAAGTGACAATTTTCATTCATTCTTTTATGTAGGGACAGATTTTATAAGTTAAATTAAATTATTCTGACGAGACGCTTGTATAAGAACTATTTATAACTAAATTTTTATGTACCGTTGCAATATATTACATTTTACGAGTTACGGCAGAGATGAATAGAGAGATTTCCAGCGCCCCGGAAAAGAGTGAGGCAAGTTTCTGCGCACAGCGCACTGCGCCTCTCTGCGGAGAACTCAGGAACCATGCGCACTATTTCCTGATTGGTCGTTGGAAAGTGCGTATGGGCGGGGAGAGGGAAGCGGGAGAAGACGGTGCCGGGGCTCGGTGCATCATGCTCGAGCGGCCCGGCGCGCCGCGCGCTTGCCGGCTCTGTTTACTTCTCCCAACACCCCGACAATGGCCGAGCGCCCTGACATCGCCGCTCAGTCAAACTTGTTTACTACACGCAAATTAACTAAATTAAAAAGTAAAAACTACAAAATCCAAATGCTAAGCCACAGCCCAAGCCCGAAGGGGGAATCATAAACATAAATGATTTTACTGTAATGTATCGACATAGTAGCGGTAGCCGCGGAGGCAAAGGCGCGCAGCTACTTTTGTTCCAATCTTTTGGAATCGAGTTCGACCCCGGCTCGCAACTATTTTTTTTTTTTTCTATATTAACATGTAAAAATTTCACTTCTAATTGAGATATTTTTTCCAACAAACATTGCAAGTAAATTTTTCGTTTTTCAAAACTATTTTATTAAAGTACTATTTGGGATAACATTTGTTTAGTTAAGAATATTTTGTATCTTGAAAAAATTAATTCACCGAAAATAAATTAATTAAAAATATCGTTATTTTTATTTTAGGCGTAAGAATTCCTATTTAATTTATATGTAAAATGTAATCGCAATCACAGTCGAGATAGATTTTTTTAAGGATGAGGAAGGATATAACAAAATTATCGTTGTGCACGCTAGGTCACTTAACAAAATACATATTCCCATTCCCCTTCTCTAATCCCTAAAACTTACGTTATTTGTTATAAAAGTGAGTTCCTATGAATATTATTGATGTAATGATAATCACCAAATATATCTCAACAGCAAGAGCAGAATTTTCAAGTATCTTACGTTGATATATAATTTAAAAAATATTTTTAATGAAAGAATAATTAGAAGATCGCTCAACTGTATCACCTAAAGTGCGTAAAGGCGATACGCAAAAAATGCGCTTCTGCTTTAATTGTTTTATTTAAGCCTCAAAAAAAGTTGAACCAAAATCCCAAGTCAAAATCAAAACGGGCTAGGATGATGAGCCTAAACTATTTTACAGTTTGCATTTATATTTCTGAAGTAATGAAAACACCATATTCATCTGAAATATAATCAATAATAGTCTATAATATAAAAAAATATAGTCTATAACATAAAAAAATATAGTCTATATAACATAAAAAAATATAGTCTATAACATAAAATGTTATACACATTTATTATTCTAATGGATTTGAAATTTAAAAAATTTTCAAAATATATTTGAGTCAATAACAACTTTTCTGTAAAATATATAATCATATACATGTTTTTACAATAACTTAAGGTGATGTGAGGTTCAACATTAACCCAATTTCATTATTTAATAAATTAATATTCAAACTGATAAGAATTTTTCCATCGGTCTTACAGTCTTACAAATTAAATTAAAATAATTAATATTTATGGCAGTCAGATTGCCCTTGTTTATAATCACCCCCGCAGAATCTGAAATAAAAACTTAATTAAATTCTGGAAAAAACTTTGTTAGCAAAGGACGATCTGACTGCCCACCACCACCACATTGTCCGACGTTTCGAGCCTGCTCCGGCTCCTCCTCAGGGACTGAAATAAAACCCGCGATACACCTCCTTATATACCATGCACCCATACCCCTTCTTTTCTCTTACCCCACCACCCTCCACATTCCCCTCTCCAACTTGCCATTCTCACTTAAATTAATAAAGAATGATAAATGTTATCTAATTTACTTGACTCTATCATTAAATTTACATTATTCCGATTTCTTAGAATGTGAATACTTTCAAGGCTTTCCCTCTTATATTTATTCTTAATCCCCTGTTCCAAAATATCCACACTCCCAAAATCGAAAGAATGCAAACTATTTAAACAATGTTCTTTCAAACCCGATGTACAACTTGAGCTGCGTAAACTATATTGATGTTCATATATTCTCTTTTTCAAATATCTACCCGTTTGACCAATATAACAACCATTACAATCCCTACAATTAATTTTATAAACAACTCCCGATTTCAAACATTTATCATCCTTGTCTTTACAATTACTAAATAACCTTTCTAAATTATTATCATTTCTAAAGAAAACTTGAATATTATGTTTACTAAAAACCCTTCTAATCCTTTCCGACAAACCTCTAACATATGGTAAACTAAAATATGCATTCTTTCCATTTCTATTCCTTGTTTGATTATCTACCCGCTGCTTCAATCCACCATTATAAATTTCCCACACTCTCTCATCAATCATTTTATCAATAAATTTTACGGGATAACTATTTTTAATAAATGTTTCTCTAACTAAATTTAAATTCTAACTAAATTTAAAATCTAACTAAATTTATCAATAAATTTTACGGGATAACTATTTTTAATAAATGTTTCTCTAACTAAATTTAAATTCTAACTAAATTTAAAATCTAACTAAATCTAAATTTAAATTTAGTTTAGGCTCATCAACCTAGCCCGTTTTGATTTTGACTTGGGATTTTAGTTTAACTTTTTTTGAGGCTTAAATAAAACAATTAAAGCAGAAGCGCATTTTTTGCGTATCGCCTTTACGCACTTTCGGTGATACAGTTGAGCGATCTTCTAATTATTCTTTCATTAAAAATATTTTTTAAATTATATAGCAACGTAAGATACTTGAAAATTCTGCTCTTACTGTTCAGATATATTTGGTGATTATCATTACATCAATAATATTCATAGGAACTCACTTTTATAACAAGTAACGTAAGTTTTAGGGATTAGAGAAGGGGAATGGGAATATGTATTTTGTTAAATGAGCTAGCGTGCACAACGATAATTTTGTTATGTCCTTCCTCATCCTTAAAAAAATCTATCTCGACTGTGATTGCGATTACATTTTACATATAAATTAAATAGGGATTCTTATGCCTAAAATAAAAATAACGATATTTTTAATTAATTTATTCTCGATGAATTAATTTTTTCAGGATACAAAATATTCTTAACTAAACAAATGTTATCCCAAATAGTACTTCAATAAAATAGTTTTGAAAAACGAAAAATTTACTTGCAATGTTTGCTGGAAAAAAATATCTCAATCAGAAGTGAAATTTTTACATGTTAATATAGAAAAAAAAAAAAATAGTTGCGAGCCGGGATCGAACTCGATTCCAAAAGATTGGAACAAAAGTAGCTGCGCGCCTTAGCCCCCGCGGCTACCGCTACTATGCCGATACATTACAGTAAAATCATTTATGTTTATGATTCCCCCTTCGGGCTTGGGCTGTGGCTTAGAATTTGGATTTTGTAGTTTATACTTTTTAATTTAGTTAATTTGCGTGTAGTAAAAAGGTTTGACCGAGTGGCGATGTCAGGGCGCTCGGCCATTGTCGGGGTGTTGGGAGACGTAAACAGAGCCGGCAAGCGCGCGGCGCGCCGGGCCGCTCGAGCATGGTGCACCGAGCCCCCGCGCCGTCTTCTCCCGCTTCCTTCTCCCGGCCCATGCGCACTTTCCAACGACCAATCAGGAAATAGTGCGCATGGTTCCTGAGTTCTCCGCAGAAAGGCAGCAGGGCGCCGCGCGCAGAAACTTGCCTCACTTTTTTCCGGGGCGCTGGCAATCTCTATTCATCTCTGGTTACAGACTTTATTATTTATTATTGTTGTCAGTTATCCTCGTTGTATAGTAAAAGAAAGTAAAGAATCTGCTTCATTTTTGCAATACTCTATGTGTTTATATATATGTAAGAGATGCAGTTAATACATATGTATCAGAATAAATTCGCGAATACATCTTGCATTACTATATATATATATATATACAGCGTGTCCAAAAAGTCTGGAAACACCCAAATAATTTCTCAGCTGAATTACTATTGGAAAATGTTAAGGTCGCCTTTGTAGTAATTTTTTACGAGGAATCCAATGGTGACCTTGGATTCGACCTTGGACCTCATTTTTGAGGTTATTTCAAGGTCAACCTCATTTTTTTAAATGGTAACCCCTATTTTTTATAGCGGAATCTGAAAGAGCGGAAAATTTTACGTCCGGATATGTATTAAGGTATGAGGTTGAGGTTACCCCCAGAGGTCAAATTGAGGTCAAAGTATGATTTCTTAAAAATTTCGCGAGTTCAGTGGTAAAACAAAACAAACAAAGGTAAGGTTTGGTAAGTTCGAACGAAGACTTGAAGGTGACCTCTGATTCGACCTTGAACCTCATTTTGAGCCTCATTTTTGAGGTTATTTCGAGGTCAACCTCATTTTTTTTTAAATGGTAACCCCTATTTTTTAGCGGAATCGGAAAGAGTGTGAAACTTTACGTCCAAACATGTACTCAGAACATAGTTCAAGAAGGACCTTGACGTTCATTTGAAGGTCATTTAAACTTAATGACGGTCTGATCTTGTGTAAACTTTTTATCACACTGAGCGAGGTTAATTCTTTAGTAGTTTTCAACGAGAAATCTAATGGTGACCTTGACATTGTCCTTAAAAGTCATGTCAAGTTCAATTTTTTTACATTTAGCGTTACCCAGGAACAACGACGTGGACGTAGTAAAATCTGTTCCCTTTGGGGTGCTTGATTTACGTGAGTCCCCTTGCCTCTCACGATGGGGTGCTTGATTTACGTGAGTCCCCTTGCCTCTCACGATGGGGCGCTTGATTTACGTGAGTCCCCTTGCCTCTCACGATGGGGTGCTTGATTTACGTGAGTCCCCTTGCCTCTCACGATGGGGCGCTTGATTTACGTGAGTCCCCTTGCCTCTCACATTTGATTTTTTTAAACAGTATAACATCTTATTTCAAGTGCTCGAACTGTTCTCCATTCATTTCTTGACAGTAACCTAATCGATGATAGAAAGCACCAACAGCATTTTCAATCATTTCAGTAGGAATGAGAGCTGATTCATCAATGATCCTTTCACGTAATTCATCTAAGTTTAAGGGTTTTGTTTTGAATACACGATCCTTCAGATAACCCCAATAGAAATAATCTAGAGTCGTTAAATCGGGGGACCTAGCTGGCCATTCAATTGCACCTCTTCGTCCTATCCATCGATTAATGAATACTGTATCTAAGTATGTGCGAACGTTTCGTGCATAATGAGCTGCTGCACCGTCCTGTTGATACCATGTGTTATTAAAGTCCTCTCCAGCTATTTCTCTTATAGCAGGAACAATTTGATTCCGCAACATAGTTTCATACTTTTCTGCATTTAAATTGCCATCAATAAAAAATGGTCCTATAATCCTATTATTTAATATTCCAGCCCAGACATTTAATTTTTGTGGATATTGTGACTTGGCTTCTCTTGCCCAATGAGGGTTTTCAACTGCCCAATATCTACAGTTATGCCTATTTACGCTTGAGTCAAGTTGAAATATAGCTTCATCTGAGAAGACTATATTTGATGGAAAATTTGGATTTTGTACGATGCGTGCCATCATATCATCACAGAATTCAACGCGACGATCGAAATCATCTTCATTTAACTTGTGTATTAGCGTTACTTTAAATGGATGGAACTTCTCTCTCTTTAGTATGTTATGAATAGATGATTTACTTATTTCGTGCACTTGAGCAGCTCTACGAACGGAAGTATGCGGATCTTCGGTGAATGTTAACACAACATCTAAAGATTTCTCTTCGTTACCTGCTGACATTGGTCTGCCTGATCGAGGTAAATCGCTGATAGTGCCGGTATTTTCAAACCTTCTAACAGTTTTTGAACTGTTGAAAATGATAGTGGAGTTCCACCAACCCTAAATGAAGCATTAAAAATATCTCTTACGGCCCTATAAGATCGCTGCATGTGTCCCCAACCTCTCATCATGAGAATCGTTATTCTTTCTCTATCAGTGAGTTTGTTCATTTTTATTACTCTTCGTAGTAGACCTTATCCAAAAATACTTTTTGAGTTGAAAATAAAAAGAACTTTTAATTTTCAAAAAATATGTTTGTAAGATGACCAACCCTTTTCTGTGGTGGTTATGGAATGAATAATAGTTTATTGTCACTCTAACCATACGAAAAATAACAAGTAACAATGTTCAATATTTAAACGCTTCAAAAAATTTTACAATGAATCAGCTCTCATTCCTACTGAAATGATCAAAAATACTGTTGGTGTTTTCGATCATCGATTAGGTTACTATCAAAAAGTGGATGGAAAATAATTCGAGCACTTGAAATAAGATGTTAGACTGTTTAAAAAAATTAAAAAGTTTACACAAGATCAGACCGTCATTAAGTTTAAATGACCTTCAAATGAACGTCAAGGTCCTTCTTGAACTATGTTCTGAGTACATGTTTGGACGTAAAGTTTCACACTCTTTCCGATTCCGCTAAAAAAATAGGGGTTACCATTTAAAAAATGAGGTTGACCTCGAAATAACCTCAAAAATGAGGCTCAAAATGAGGTTCAAGGTCGAATCAGAGGTCACCTTCAAGTCTTCGTTCGAACTTACCAAACCTTACCTTTGTTTGTTTTGTTTTACCACTGAACTCGCGAAATTTTTAAGAAATCATACTTTGACCTCAATTTGACCTCTGGGGGCAACCTCAACCTCATACCTTAATACATATCCGGACTTAAAATTTTCCGCTCTTTCAGATTCCGCTATAAAAAATAGGGGTTACCATTTAAAAAAATGAGGTTGACCTTGAAATAACCTCAAAAATGAGGTCCAAGGTCGAATCCAAGGTCACCATTGGATTCCTCGTAAAAAATTACTACAAAGGCGACCTTAACATTTTCCAATAGTAATTCAGCTGAGAAATTATTTGGGTGTTTCCAGACTTTTTGGACACGCTGTATATATATATATATATTCCCATTTTAAAACCACCAGGCAAATATCTCGAAAACTAAGGGAGATGGGAAAAAACTTTTAATACAAAAGTTGTAGGGTTCAGAGGGGCCCAACTGATCGTGACCTTGGTTATGACCTTGAGGTTAATGATCAAGTTCATTTGAAGGTCAAATCGATTTTTTCAAATGGGAACCCCCACTTTTGACCTCGTAAATGGAAAGAGCGGAAAATTTTACGTTCAGATATGTCCTTGAGTCAAGGTCATGGTCATGGTCATGGTCATGTTTAAAATCAAAATCAATCAACGCATCCAAACATTCCCATAATTACGCATACGAGTGTTAAATACAGAAGTTGTAGTGTTTGGAGGGGCCCAACTGATCGTGACCTTGACCATGAACTTGAGGTCAAGGATGATGTCGTTTGAAGGTTAAATCAATTTTGTTTAACGGCAACCCTCACTTTTGACCTCGTAAATAGAAAAACCGAAAAATTCTGATATGACCTTGGGTCAAGGTCATGGTCAAAGTTATGGTCAGTTTCCGTGCAGTTAAGAGCAAAGTCGGAGATGACCCGGTCACCTAAGGCAAGGTCGGAGATTACCCGGCCAGTTAAGGCAAGGTCGGAGATGACCCGGCCAGTTAAGGCAAGGTCGGAGATGACCCGACCAGTTAAGGCAAGGTCGGAGATGACCCGGCCAGTTAAGGCAAGGTCGGAGATGACCCGGTTAGTTAAGGCAAGGTCGGAGATGACCCGGCCAGTTAAGGCAAGGTCGGGGATGATCAGGCCAGCTAAAAATTCATTGGAAAATTCCACGTTCATGTGTATTTAGTCATAGGATCCAAGTGTTTCAGTCACCATTTACTGAAGAAGATGCTCAAAAGTTGCACCATTTACTTGTTGACAACATTCTATTCTCCTTTTAAAGTTTCTAACAGTATTTAATAATACTTGACGTGGAATACTTAAGGTGATGTGAAATACCGACATAATTTTCAAACATGGATATCTCATGAAAATACCAATAGAATCGTCCAAAAAAAAATCTGAGTATAGTAACATATACGGAGCGCTTGACGTTCGTGTTTTTCCAAAAAAATGATGAGAATTTATTTAATTAAATAAAAACCGTACTGTTGGTAAGTAAGAATCTGCAATTAAGCTACTTTTCAAACATGGATATCTCATGAAAATACCAATAGAATCACCAAAAAAAAAAATCTGAATATAGTGTTTACGTGTACGGAGCGCTTGACGTTCGTCTTTTTCCAAATAAACGTTTAAATCTTGATTTAAAAAATATTGAAATTCACGGTTTCACATGGCCTTAAGCAGATTTGTGTAATCGTTTGAATCATGTCATCTCTTGTAGTTGGCCTGTTGCGGTAGACTGTATTTTTTAGGAAGCTCCATAAATAAAAATCTGGAGATGTCAGATCTGGAGATCTTGGTGGCCATGCTACGGGACCTCCTCTACCAATCCATCGACCGTTAAACCTTTCATTAAGAAAATCTCTGACAATTCTGGCATAATGTGGAGGAGCACCATCTTGTTGTAGCCACATTCTGGCTCTTGTATGGAGATCAACGTTTTCTAGAAAGAGTGGCAGCTCGTCTGTCAGCAACTGTAAATAAGTATGTTGAGTTACATGACCTTCAAAAAAATAAGGTCCAATCAGACATCCGTTAATAATACCACACCATACCGTTACATTCCAGCGATGCTGATGATCAACTTCTCGCATCCAATGAGGATTAACAGGAGACCAGTAGTGGCAATTATGGCGATTCAACATACCAGTACTCTGAAATGTAGCCTCGTCACTAAAAAGAACATTGTTAAAGAAATTTTCATCATCAGTAATTTGTTGTGTTGCCCATTGGCAAAATGTTATTCTCCGTCGATAATCTTCCACAGTTAAAGCTTGATTTAGAGTAATGTGGTAAGGATGGTAACGTGCATATCGTAAATATCTACTGGCCGTAGATCTTGGAATACGCATTGTTAACTCGATTTCGCGTAAACTGACATGAACATTTAAATGTACCATGGCTAGAACATCAAGAAAGCAAGGATTATTTTCATAATCGTGTTCATTCAGTGTCCTCCTTCTTCGAACGAAGTTTCCTTGTCGACCGCGCAGTTCAATGTCACGTATTACCGTATGTTCAGGATGTTGTCGTTGAGGGAACCAAGCACGATACAATCTGCTTGCCTCTCGATAGTTTCGTCGACATTCTCCTAAAATAAGAAGAATGTCAACTATTTCATTAGCAGAATAGTCAAGCATTCTTTTTTAGTTGTAAATGCAATTATTTATCAAAACACACCACAAAAGAAATAATATGTTATTATACTATACAATATTTTAAAACGAAAAAGTTTAATTTTCTGTGCCAATATAAGTGTGCTCAATTTAAAAACAATTTGATGTAAACAGTAATAATTATTGACTATTACCGATCAATGCTGAATACTACCGGTCACTATTGGATACAGGTGGTCAACACTTATTAACTTTTGTTATTATTTGATATAAGTGGTTAACCCTGGTAAATATTGATAATAGTAAAAATAGTAAAATTTTCCGCTCTTTCCATTTACGAGGTCAAAAATAGGGGTTCCCATTTGAAAAAATCGATTTGACCTTCAAATGACCTTGATCATTGACCTCAAGGTCATAACCAAGGTCACGATCAGTTGGGCCCCTCTGAACCCTATAACTTTTGTATTAAAAGTTTTTTCCATCCCCCTCAGTTTTCGAGATATTTGCTTGGTGGTTTTAAAATGGGACACCCGGTATATATATATATATATATAGGTATATGTGTTGGTACTTTTGGGGTATATATACACCATAGATTGCTACTTTTGGGGACTTTTGTCCTTTTTGGGGACCTGCTTCAAAAATACGATGCATCTATCGCTACTTTTGAGGTCCATAAGCCTTCGTCTACAATACATCTTAGGTACTTTTCCGGGCTTTTGTTCCGGAATTTCGGTACTAAAAGCGGGCGTCGCAGGCCCCCTGCGAATCACGGTACCCTTAGGGTCATTATTTCTTTAGTCAAGTGTATTTGTTCCGGTATTCCAATGTAAACTCTCAGAGTAAGAAACTCTAGGACCCCAATAGTACCGATATATATATATATTAGTAAACTTTTGTAAATAGTATATGTAAAAGAGTGTGTAACGTGGTTTTATAAAGATTTTAATTAAAATTTTATTGTGCACTATGCACGCAAATATCATGATATTATTTTTTTTTAATTTTATTTATGAGTTTGTTTATTAGTTATTACTAAAATGAAGTTGTTGTGAAGTGTTTTATTTCATCATCTTTACTTCTACCAGGCCTATTTTCGTAAAATTTAGATCAGCCAAATCAGAAAAATTTAATTTAACATAAGTTAATAACTACAAATTAAAATGTTAAAATAAAATAGCAATATGTTAAGTCGAAGGAAGTTGTAACGGCCGAAATTTTATGGCTTTTCAGCGACGCATAGGTGCGCACGTTCACAGCCGGGGTGGTCTGCCTTTCCGGGTAAAGTCGTAAACCTTTCCCTTTTTTTCACATAGGAGGAAATGCTTTCGCCTTTTAGGAAAGTTTTCATTTTTAGATGTTCCGCGTTTTTCCATTTCATTGGAAAGGGCCAGGATACAGTGTCTTGCATCTGCATGCCATCAAATCTGACCATTACTTTGTGCGAGCCAACGGTTCGAATACGATAATTCTTTTGGACTCGATTTAGGAGATAAAAATAAAGGAAAAAGTGAAAAATAGTAATATATATGTGATCCTGTGAGGGCCAATACGTAGAAAGGAAACACAATTGTAGCTTGTGCGACGTTTCGTCAGCCTGATTACTGACCTCTTCAGGCTTCATTAAAAAAAATATACGAAATGGTTAGAATTTATTTTACAATTAAACAGAGATAATAAATTAACAACAATAATTAGACCAGGCTTACCACAACAAAAAATCTATGCTAATAAAAGATGACTTTATTAGCAACGTCGAACGAATAAAGCCAATGTTGTGGGAAACCGTACACATCTCTACTTATATATATATAAGAGTCATAATAAAGGAAAATTTTTTCAAAGTTGACAGAGTTAACCCAAAAATTACTAAGAATTAAAACATCTTCATATAAAATAGATAACGTTTCGCTGATATGGTTCTCAGCCTCTTCAGATCATAAACATAAACTAATAAAAATTAGACGATCACATAGTGGTCAAATAAATTCAGAGAAAAAGATTCTCTCGTCAAAACTTAGCGATCCATACTTCATGTATGGATCGCTAAGTTTTGACGAGAGAATCTTTTTCTCTGAATTTATTTGACCACTATGTGATCGACTAATTTTTATTAGTTTATGTTTATGATCTGAAGAGGCTGAGAACCATATCAGCGAAACGTTATCTATTTTATATGAAGATGTTTTAATTCTTAGTAATTTTTGGGTTAACTCTGTCAACTTTGAAAAAATTTTCCTTTATTATTTCAACATGAAGAGTATACGTATTACCAAATATATAAGAGTCAGTTTGTTTACATATATAAAGTCATAGTAGAAAGTTAAAGAGCGATTTGTATACATTATTTAAATTTTGTGTATCCTCTGTTTTGTTAACTGCATTTTTTGTACTATTGATGTAAATCATTTCTGAAATTTTTCGTTTTTTGTAATCAACTTCTTTATCCAATATTTGTGTATTCTCCCAATCTATAATGTGGGAGTTGTTTTGAGCATGTACAGCTATCATGAATTTGTCTTTCTTATCTTTTTCATGTTCTTTGATTTGAAGTTTTAAAGCTCTTTTAGTTTCTCCAACATATGTAGCAGGACAGGTCTTGCAGTTGATCTTATATACAACCCCACACGTATTCATTTTTTCAAGTTTATCCTTCCCAAGCCTAATAACGTTATTAAGTTTTTTATTGATGAGTGGCACCGTGCGTATATTGTGTTTGGAAAGAATTCTACTACATTTATGAAAAAATTCTTGTTGGAATGGAATAGAAACAATAGGTTGGAGATCCCTGTTGGACGATGTCGTTTTGTTGGAGTATTTTATTTTGCGAAGTCTGTTATGAATGCTATTGTCTATGAATGTTTTAGGATAGTCATTTAAGGACAGTATTTGCCTAATTTTACGAATGTTAATATTATGGAATTCTTCATTAGATAACAGAATCGCTCTATCCACTAAGTTAGAAATAATATTTCTTTTTTGTTGTACAGTGTGGTTAGAGTTATAATTTAATAATCTATCGGATGCCATTGGTTTTTGGTACCAATTTGTAATTATTTTGTTGTTTGATCTGATGAGGGTGGTATCCAAAAAGTTTATTTGATTATTAACTTCTATTTCATGTGTAAATTTTAAGTGTTCATTATAATTATTAAAAATATTTAAAGTTAATTCCAAATCATCTTTTCTAATGCATAATAATATGTCATCAACATATCTAAAGTAGAAGTGAGGGACAATATTGTATTTTCTTTTTAGTGTGACTAAACAGTCGTTTTCAAGATTTTCCATGACTATGTCAGCAAATAAGGGAGAGATGGGTGATCCCATAGGTGTGCCAAATATTTGTTTATATATGGTGTCATTAAAAGTGAAAAAGGTGTTATCAAATAAGAATTTAACTGCATTGCGAATTTCATCAAACGGAATTCTGCAATTATTGTGAATGATTGTAAAGCGTCTATCTAAACTTTGTAAAACCAATTCACAAGGAATGTTGGTAAACAAAGAGTTGACATCTAATGATATTAACACATACTCATCAGGAATAACAACCTCTTTTATTTTCTTTTTTAATATGAAACTATTGTCGATATGTGAGTGTGGCACTGGTATGCAGGTTTTTAATTCATTGAGAATAGTTTTTGATAAGAAATGCGTTGGGCTACCAACAGTTGAAATGATCGGTCTTAACGGTATATCGGTTTTATGAATTTAATGTAAGCCATACGCTCTAGGGAGACAAGTATTTGTCTGAGTTTATTGATATGGGTGGTATTGTTTATGTAGATATTTGTTGTTATTCCAAGAAGACAAATACTTATATACTTGCGATTGTAGTTTGATCAACGGATTTTTATTGATGACTTTATATGTATTTTTATCTTCTAGTAATTTGTACATTTTGTTATAATAATCTGTCGTGTTTATGCACACAGTGAGATTACTTTTATCTGAGGGTGTAAACAAAAATATGTGGATTTTCTTTCAGAAACTTTCTAGTTGCAGTTAATTCCTTTGAAAATTGTCTATTTTTTAGTGTGATGTGTGTGTCTTTGTTAATATGATTTTGTATCGTGTTAGAAATATTTTCACGGTTAGAAATTATTATAAAGCATCGTATTGGAGCCTACGTTGGGAAAATATACTTTTTCCAACCATATTTTAAAGAGATCTAAAAATTGAAAATTTTGTTTGCAAATTAATTTATAATGATGCTAATGGTAATTAATGTATATACAGGTACCTGTGGTCAACTTTCCAGATTTGGTTGCTTCTACGTAAATGTTATCCGGTCTAACTAAATTACCTTGAACAACGTGTCCAAAGGTACCACTAGCCACCTTCAAAACTAAAAAGAGTGGTGACAATAATTCTCCTGGAGTTGATATAAGTGGCTGTAAAGTATAACTATGCGTTGTTGATGAAACTGACGGTACCAAACGCTGTACTTGCTTTTCTCCTTCAACTGCTAGCGTTCTTCCAGAGTGCAACTCTAGCTGGAATCCGCTCTGATCAGAATTATATATGTTATGAATTCCAATTAATCCCAAGCCCATTTTAACGTCAGCAGCAAACGCATCTGATTTAGTCCTCAGTTCTGAATTACTTTCTAGTGTTTTCTTGGTTATGAACTTATTTATTTTCCTGGATACTATTCTATGAGTAGTTTTGATTCGAAGCCTTGAATCTCACATCTGAGCCTAGGTCCTTTTGAGCTTGCAATGCCCATCGACGTATATCACGATCATGAACAATGACGCCAGCATCTACTGCTGCTTTAAAATGATCTAAAGTGTACTGACAAATTCTTGCTATTTTTCTCTATACGTACCACCTTTATTAATTGGTTGTTCGTGAAGCTAATGGCCATACTAGCAGGTAATTGTTTATTTAAACAATAAATAAAACAGTTGGTTACGACGTTTCGGACATTTTTTATTACGTCCCTCTTCAGGTACTAATAAATTACAAAGAATACAAAGTTGTAAAAATTGTTATAAATCACAAATTACAAATTACAAAAATCACAATTGATAGAACTTAAAACTAACTTACAATTAACGTGTAGTCAAAAACTTATTCGGAATGATATTCCGGTCGTCAATGAGATCAATTACAAATTTTTTGACTTATATACATAAAATCTGCGCAAAAGTGTATGTACATGTAAGACGTATTGTGGGGATGTCGTAGACAGTGAGAGGCAGCGAAACGGGCGAAATACCCGGGCAACACGTATTAGTGGGGGGGACCAATTGATCATATACGCATTACAATGTCCCGCTAAGTGTGGTGTATATGAGGTAGGAGTGGTTACTCTTCTAAAACGTGTGCTCCTGATCTCTCTTACTTGCTAGCTACGGGTCTAATACTGTTATAGACACATGAATTGGCAATTTTTAATTAATGAAGCATATTCATGTGATAGATTATTAATTTCTTTATTAATTGTGTGAGCCCAACGTTTCAATTGACTCAAAGATCTAACTTTCTTAAATTTTTGTTGTACACTTTCAACACTCAAATTTTTTTTTACCACTTTTCCAGTACTCCACAGCCCTTTGCTTATAATCAAAATTAATGTCTTCATTGTCTTCTGTACAGTGATCTGTAGGTGCGTCGAAAGAGTCAAGAATGTGATGTTGAACTTCATTCTCTACTATTTTTGCGTTGTGATCTTTGTATTTTTCTTGAAAATCCAATTTATCTTCAACGATCACATCAATGTCATTGAACTCATTTGTTGAATCTATTAAAATGCTTTTAATTCTTTCTGACAATTGAATCTCTTTATAATTCGTTTCACTTTCAGGTATCTGTAGAGTTTGCAAATAAGCTAATAATAAATTCAGTACGTTTAAAGGATTAATTCTTATTTTCAAATCTGAAATGAAACAATATAATAATGAAAGACTAATATAAAAATAATAAAATATACTAGCGAAAATACCTCGCTTGCTCTCGCTCGCTCGGCTTAATTATGTTTTTTTTAACGAAGTGTGCGAAACTCGCCTTTTCATACCTCTTTTGCGTGCGCGAAGTAGCTGTTTCACACACGGCGTGCGCGAAGTACGCGCATGCACAGATCAATTTACTTCACGCACGCTTCTCGTAGAAGCGTGCGCAAAGTAAGTATGCCGCCTCCCGCGCTCTGCTTCTAATCTCCTTATCTTGTCCTTGACTCGTGTGATTATCGACAAACTTCACCCTCGTCAAGTATGTACATAATTAATGTTCTCCGAGTGTCGCTCACTTCGTTAAAAAAAATAAAGTTCGATACACATGGGTGAAGCGGATGATCGTTTTACGGGTGTTTTTGTCGCTCTCCCTTCGCTCGCGCGACAAACCACACCCGTGTACGAATCACCCACTTCGCACACTTGTATCAAAATGTACTATTTTTTGCCGGATAATATTATAAATGTTTTAATTACCTGTATTGTCTATATTTCAAATTTTGCATAAAAATGGCTACTGTTATAACAAAATATATTAATTCAAATATATTAATTTAGAAGTGGAATTTATGTGCTGTATAAGATGGATTACATGCTTATTTTATGTTTTTCAATATGTTTAAATTTCGGTACCTTTAACAAATAACTTAATAGATATACTTATTACAGATACCTTTTAGATATACTTTATTAAATATATTTTTCATAACCAATTGTTTTTGCGCTTCTTTCTTGTTTTTGTGTAAAGTTGATGAAATTGTTCTTTTCATTATAAAAATTCGTTATCATATCTAATTTTTATTTTTATTTTTAAATATATTTTATTCAATATATTTGCAATAACCAATTATTTGATGCGCTACTTACTCGCTTTTGCGGGTAGTTGCTGCAATTTATAGTAATATATACACATATGTAATGAATTTGTAAATAGTATGTTTAATTATTATTTTTATACGACTTTATGAAATATGTTTATAATAACCAATTATTTCTTGCGCCACGTACTTTTTTTGCATGTAGTTACTGCATTTTTACTTTTTACTATAAATTCATTATGTCTATAAAAATTATGATCATTATTTTGCAAATATACTTTAGTATGATAAATTTATCATATGTAATTTTTAGCGCTACTTACACGTTTTCATGTGTAGTTGCTGCAATTATAAAATATAGTTATAAGTTATAAGTTATAAAATATTTCTTCGTAGACTCTATTTTTTGTTTAAATATTTCTCATTTCATTGAGATTTATTATTGAAAATCTGCTTTGTTCTTTTTATGAAAATCAAACAAAATACACAGTAATGTACAGAAAAGTACGGAAATATACAGAAATGTACAAAGATATACAGAGTTGTACACAAAAAGTGGAATGTTAAATGACTTACATGTCAATGTTTATGAATATGGTACCATCTTCTAATATGCAATGCACTTTTTTTGTGCATACATTACAATTTATAAATCCAAACGTTGATAATAATAAATTTATACCAATTTTATTTCATGGTCATAATAATAAAGAACATTGGATATGTATTTGGTACGATACGACAGCTTTCAGAGTCTATGACAGTTTAAATGGAGAACTACAAGAGGATCATAAAAAATATATAAATAGATTATTTCCAAATCGTCAATCATTAAATCTCATCTATGAAACAGTTCAACTCTATTAACAACCATATAATTGTGGTTTGTTTGCAATTGCATTTGCAATATCAATTTCTAATGGAGTTTGCCCTTGTAATCTTATTATTGAGGAAAGAAAAATGAGAAATCATTTAATTAATATATTCAAACGAAATGAAATACAAATATTTCCAATAGTCCATAACAAAGTATAATATAGCAGAATGAATAATTATTCAAATGGAAAATATTGCACTAATGGTATGTCGCAATTGCAACACTTAGAAAACCAATTAGAAATTTCAATATACATTACTAATTATAACAAATTGTATAAAATACAATCAGAAAATTATAATAATAAAAAAAAGAGTGATTAAAATTGTTGATTTGCATGAAAACATCGATAATAGAAATTGTGATAAAAAAATACATTCTTATTTAAATTATAAAGAATTACATGCTAAGAATGATCAGAGCAATGTAATTGAAAACATTGCAAATAAAGAATTGCAATTAAAGGAATCGAGTGGAAAACGGAAACTTAGAAAAGATATGACTGCAGAACAGAAAATGAAAGAAGAAATTAGAAAAAGAGAATCACGAAAAAATGCTAGCACCGAACAAAAATTATCGGAGGCAAATAGAATCAAAAAACGACGTAAAAATTGAAGTAACGACGATCAAGTTATTAGAAAAAGAAACTTCCGAACAGATGTCCCTATTGAGCACAAGGAAAAAGAGGCATAGCGTAAAAAAAGAGATGCGAAAAAATACCACTGCCTAGCAGAAAGTAAAAGAAGAATCGCGAAAAAAAGAATCGCGAAAAAAAGAATCGCGTAAAAGTGCCACTACCGAGAAGAAAGTAAAAGAAGCATTGCCGAAGAAAGACTTACGTAAAAACAATAATAGAGAAAATCAATGAAAAGAATCGAATAGTAGCGAAAATCAACGAGAAAATTTAGAACATAATTGCACTACAGATGATAACCAAATCATTCCCGATTGGAAAAAATCCACAGTATTACAATGTAAATTAGCATATGTCCCTGCAAATTTACGTACGTTCACATACGTTGGCGTACCTTCGCGTACGTTTGCGTACGTTTGCGTAGGTTTTAGTTACTATTCGGACATTTTGTACAGTATTGTACAAAATGTCCGACGCGGCGGCGCGGCACCTTCCCCCACTCCGCGCTCTCCGCCGCGTCTTGCCACTAACGCCGCGCGCTCATTGGTCTAATCGAGCAATTTTCATTAATCGATTACGGAAAATCTATCGATCCGATCGCGTTGGTCCATTGGACTTTTTATCTTAGAATTTTCCGCTCTTTCACGTAATATATACCCAATGCGATTGTTTTTTAGCAACCTGTATAATAATTTATTGGCATTTGCAAGTTTTGGTGCAAAATTAGTAACATTTCCTACTGCAGGACTACATGTTTTTCGTATTTCCAGACAAACTTATCATAATTCATTAAATCCAGAGAGGGAAAAATCTCGTAAATCGACACCTGAGTGGAAGAAGATCCTATTTCGGCTGCCGCTTCGAAAACGCCCTATCTCAGCGACTGTTTGAAGAACACTCTGTCTCGGCTGCCGTTTCAAGAACACCCCATTTCAGCGTCCGGTTCAAAAACACCCTATCTCCAACGAGGTTTTTGTTCTTCAGAAATTGTAGTGGCCCCTCTGCGCAATGTTAATATAATATATGTCTGATCCGTAGCTTTATAGACCATAAAGGATGTTCCACAAAATGATGAAGTGTCTAATTAACATTCATGTTATTGTTTCTAATCATTTTATTATAAAATGCTCATAAATGAGCTAATATAAAATTATAAAGTTTACGGCCGAGCAAATTTGATAAATAATGCAATATACAATATTTACCTGAGTAATGAGCATGACAATACGCTTGTAAATTTAATAAACTTATACATTATATAAATTTTATGAAATTATATACTTTCCTTGTCCTGACATCAATCCAGATTTTTTTCTGAATTTTAAACATATTTTAAGCATAACAGTCATATATTTATATTGGGCAGGGCTGCCACTACAATTTTTGAAGAACAAAAACCTCGTTGGAGATAGGACGTTTTTGAACCAGACGCTGAAATGGGGCGTTCTTGAAATAGCAGCCGAGATAGCGCGTTTTCAAAGAGGCAGCCGAGACAGGGTGTTCTTCAAACAGCCGCCGAAATAGAGCGTTTTCGAAGCGGCAGCAGAGATAGATCTTCTTCCACTCAGGCGTCGAAATACGGGCAACTATATTTAATAGATAACGAATTAGCAAATAACATAGTAAAAATGGTTCACTAAACTTATTAAATAAATTAGATAGTTTAATACGTACCATCGATCCCTATTTTATGGCATATAAAATGATGCATGAGATAGAAATGGAAGAATACAAAAAAGCAGAGAAATGTGGATTATTGCCTAAAGGAATTAAAATGTACATGGTTCGAAACAATACTGTTGATAAAAAGAATAATGGTGCATGTAATGAAGTAGCAACAGTATATGTTGGTAAAGACGGTCTTTCTCCAAGCGAACGAGATATTTGTATTTATTCTAAAAGTTCAGTTACGTGTAGGATGCCTATTATAAATAAACATACAGATCCTATGATTTATCCGCTTTTGTTTCCTCGTGGCGAATACGGTTGGCATTCTTATTTGACATGTTATGATAAAAGTGTTAAGGTGGTCTTACACCTAAAAATTTTGAAAAAATCAACTTTTTTTTATTGAATTTTTTAATTATACATGTTATTCTGAACCTAAAAAAACTAGTTTGGATCAAAAATTAAAAAAATTAAAAATGATATGGTTAAAAGAGCTTACTATCTTCAAAATGACGAAAAAATTGATTTTCCTTTTTTTTGCCTTTTCTATAGGTTTCTGATATGTGTAGGAACAGGTTTACTTGTATGTGTTTTAAAATATCAAAAAACATTATTTAAGACTTATTAGTATAAGAATTATAAAAAAAAAATAATTAAATTTAAATACGGGATTTATTATAAAAATAATATAAATCATATTCTGGAATTTGAAATCTAGTGAAATCGTTTTTTGAGTTGTGACAATTTTACACTTCTGTTCTAGTAAAGTGACCATTCCGTCAACGAAATTTGACAGTAAATTACTATGTTAATACTCCCTTTTGTATACGTATATACTTATAAAGCTATAATATCATAGTGTCAACTATCAACTCAAAATCTCAAATAAGCCAAGATACATAACCATGTTATTTTAACAGTTTGTTTTGCAGAGTTTTTGCTTTCATATAGAGAAAGATTTTTTTCTTAGTGATTATTTTTATTCATAAGTCAATTTAGGACTTGATTATTTTTATTCATAAGTCAATTTAGGACTAAAAATTTACTGTATTGTGTATGTGAAGATATATGTCTGAAAAGTGTAATTGTAATTATAATACAAGCGTGCAGTGACAGTTTTGTTTAAATTTGGAAAGTAGTTTCAGAGAATGTGCCCGAACTGCACCAGGTTATCCAGAATGCGATTGGACAGAACGCCATCGTTAAGGGGGTGCCATACTCGATTTTAAAGAACAAAACTACTTTACCATAGGAGTATGGCGGTAATGTACAAAAATTTGTCGTTAAGTGGCGTCGCGCACACATTCCGTTATGGCGTGTTTCCGACCGGAGTTGACACAGTAAACAAGCGTTTTTTACATATTTTGAGGCGCAGAATTCAAATTTGGTGGTTTCCAGACTAAAAAACGGTGAATTTGTTTGTCACCAACAATTTTATTTAAAAAATTGCTCTTTTTATAAGATGTAAATTTACAATAAAACTAACATTTCATTTTAAGGAAAAAAAAATACTTTGAAATAATGTATCATGCTTTGGTAAACACAAAAACAGTGAATTGCCATATAATTGTTAATAATAAATAAACATCATTTATTCTGATTGGTTTACTGAGACATTATTTAAACGTATTTTTTTTTCTTAAAATAGAATGACGTTTTTTCTTATTCTGAATTTAAATTTTATATAAAAAAAAGCAAATTTTTTGGACTAAATTATTAGTACCAAAATAAATAACCATTTTTAAGCTTAAAGACAAACCAAAATTCTGCGCCTAAAAATACGTAGAAGAACGTTTGATTACCGAGGCAATTCCAGATGCTTAGACAGAGCTCCCTCAGCACTGAGACTAATTGCCGACTAATGTGAGAAGCCGAGCTGAGAATTAATTCCTGTTATTCTTGAAATTTTTTGTATATGATCTACTATATCCTCTTGACTAAAATAATTCTCTTGGTTTATATACTTGTCTTAAATAAAAAATTATGAAAAAATCATCTTGATTAATAAAATCCTCTTGATTGAAAATGTTTTCTTGATTAAAAAGTCCTTTTGATTAAGAATATCCTCTTGATCGAAAAAATCTTTTTGATTGATAAAATCCTCTTAAACGAAAAAATCCTCTTGGTTGTCAAAGACCTCTTGATTTACAATCCTTTTGATTGATAAAATTGTCTCGATTGGCAACATCCTCTTGATTTACAATCCTCTTGATTGATAAAATCCTCTTGATTGGCAAAGTCCTTTTGATTTACAATCCTCTTGATTGGCAAAGTCCTCTTGATTGGCAGTCCTCTTGATTGCCAGTCCTCTTGCTTACAGTCCTCTTGATTGACAGCCCTCTTGATTGACAGTCCTCCTGCTTACAGTCCTCTTGCTTACAGTCGTCTTAATTGACAGTCCTCTTGCTTACAGTCCTCTTGATAACACTAAGTACACTTGAATATGCAAGCAAAGTGGTCTCATCTTTTGTGTACAGTTTTCGCGTTACCAAAGTCCTCGAGCATGGGTCCAGCGCTGAGAATCATTGCTTGACCCCGCGAGCCGGCGAGCCCTTCTGGCTCAGGGTGGTGAGATGATGGAGCAGAAAATTCGTTGACTCGGTCTTACCGGAACCGCTCTCGCTACTGATCACAATGCACTGATTCTTCTTCTTCTTGAGCACGCAGTGATATGCCGCGTTGGCTATCGTGGATATGTGCAGCGATATGTGCAGACCGAGCCTTTGATTCTGATAAAGATTCATATACTTCGGATTATAAATTGGGTAGAATTTGAAGGAGTTCTGGGCGATCAGTATGCTGCCAACATAGGTGTAAATATTGCCGGTGAGAAATCGGCAGCTGGCAGAGATCCGGATACTCCATGCGATTGATGCATAAAGCGATTGAATTAGATTGAGGAACTGTGGATCCATGGGAAATCTGCTGTCTGACTACAGGTAGTCAGACGTAAAACCTGAAAGTTTTGTATTTTATTAGTTATGAATTTACTCATACAATTATTTGCACAAAAATTAAAATTTTTTTTCTTCTCTAAATTAACTGGGCCACAAAAAATTGTTTTTTTTTTTTTTTTATTAAGGTGGTTCTCCTCGGACTCCCTAGTCAAAGCAGTGCTTAATATAGAAGTTACCTAAAATTAAAAAAAACATAGTTGTAATGTGATTTATTTATTTAAAATGATAGAGATACTCAATGTATTATAAATAGTGTATTTAACATGACTAAAGTAACTTATTGTAAAATGGCGATATTTTAGAAACTAGATATCGTCACTACAAACATTTTTTATTATTTTTGGAGTAATGTATAGAGACTCATGAAGGGTTTCCATCATAAATAGTATTTCTAAATCTAAAATCAGTAAAGAAACAAAAAAGATTCCGGTGATTTATCAATAGTTGTTTGTAGTGACAACATCTAGTTTCTACAATATCGACATTTTGTGAAAAAAGTTATCTTAGTCATGTTAAATACACTTTATAATAAATAAATCACATTACAACTATGGTTTTTTAATTTTAGGTAACTTCATCATTTAGCACTTATTTTGACTAGGGAGTCGAGCAGAACCACCTTCAAGTTGCCTTTTCATGCTATCGCTATAATGCTACAACGCTGAAAACCCCATGTAAAAGTATATGGCCAAATTCGAGCGTCAACGCTCAAAAGTTGAACACAACGAACTTTTCAGCGTTTTAGCGTTTTAGATTTGCGCATGAAAAGGTACCCTAAGGTGTAACGCCACTCTAGAAGTCGAAAAAAACGCGATTTTCAGAAATTTAAAAAAAGATTAACTTGCAAACTATTATCGCAGCATTCATTATATCAGTTGGAAACTGGGCGTAGGTATCCTATTGTGTTGGCAGGCAGTAACTTGGTTTCCTCACTGGAAACAAAAATCTATAATTTCCTATGTGTCTTTAGTCATTTCAAATCTCTTGAGTATTTTGCCATGTTTATTGCAGAAGTTTACTGATGTTGTTAGACAATATTCTAGATTTTAACTAAAAAAGAAGAAATTATTTGTTATTACAAATTAAAAACTGATAACATTTAATTAAATATCACATCTTTGTTCAAATTCACAAATTAATAAAAACAGAATCTTACAATCATTATAAAAGTATTAAAACAGTATTTCAGAAATAAAATTGCTTGTTACAAATATGTGGATAAAAATTAAGAATTTAAATTTAAAATTTTTGGAGTAAAGCCAGATTCTATTTTTATCGATGTAAAAATTGAGCATGGCACCCCCTTCAAAGTCAATGAATCAAACTGACTTTTACAGATTAATATAAATTTTTCATAATTTTTACATGCTCTCAGATTTATGGCTCAACCATATCCCCTTAAATTAAATATTCTATGCCTTGCATCTTGTCAACATAGCTGTTACAGCAGACCTATAGATCTAGAGATCTTTCGGACAGACTCACACTACACTACATGAAAAGGGTCAAAATTCAAAACTTGACAAGAAAATTCATCCGGCTCCTGCAATATAAAAGCCACCTGTCAAATTTAGCAGTTGGATTGGCCATTCAATGTTATCGATATTTACTTTCAAGTGATGTGTTCATACTTAATCCAAAGAATATAAGAATGATAGATATCCGCTTGAGTAATGCATTTCAGACATCTCATGTTCTTTGGAGTTGACTTTATCTTTCTGAAATTACATATAATTTAATAAAAAAAATGAAAATATGTAATTTTTCATTTTTAACAGTTCTAAGAAATACACAAGCAGTGTCTTAGCTAAATCTGGAAAATTGCATAATTTCATTTTTTTTTTTTTTTTTTTTTTTTTTTTTTTTTTAATTATACCTACTTACAGAAAGATAAAATCAGGTAAGAAATACAAGCGATACCTGAAATACATTATAGAAGCAGATTTCTATCATTCTTATATTCTTTTGGAATAAGTACTAAAACAGATCACCTCAAAGTAAACATCGACAACACTTAATGATGAGTATACCTGCTAAATCTGACAGATGGCTTTTATATTACAGGAGCGGGATTAATTTGTATTTTCAAGTTGTAAATTTCAGCCTATTTAATTAAATGTTTTCTCTTATGAAATCTGAGGTTCCGTGTAGTGTGAGTCTGTCCGACAGATCTATAGATTTATAGGCCTGCTTGTAATATGGTATTTAATTTTTTCTTTAAGAAAGTATGATTAAATAATAAATCTAGGTACCTGTCAGAATTATGACAAGTTGACTATAACCTGTAAAAGTCACTTAATCTTTATTAATTATTCATTAACTACTACAATTTAACTGAATTTTACAGGTTAAAATAACCTTTTCACAATCTTTACATGCACTCAGATTTAGTGCTCAACCATGCCCTCAAATTACCTGTTTGATGCCTTGCATCTTGTCAACATAGCTGTTACAGCAGACCTATAGATCTATAGATCTTTCGGACAGACTCACACTACACTACATGAAAAGGGTCAAAATTCAAAACTTGACAAGAAAATTCATCCGGCTCCTACAATATGAAAGCCACCTGTCAGATTTAGTAGTTGGATTGGCCATTCAATGTTATCGATATTTACTTTCAGATGATGTGTCCGTACTTAACCTTTAGGCTGCGGGGAAATTTCAGTACAAATTGACTTCTCAGAATATGTAATATGTATACATAATATCACTGGATATTTCAGATAGAGTCGCTGACCTGACTGCTGGTCCATATATGGACCAGCACCGCAGCTAAAAGGTTAATCCAAAGAATATAAGAATGATAGATATCCGCTTCAGTAATGCATCTCAGACATCTCATGTATTTGGGAGTTGACTTTATCTTTCTTAAAGTACATACAATTTAATAAAAAAATGAAAATCTGTAATTTTTCATTTTTGACAGTTTTAAAAAATATACAAGCAGTGTCTTAGCTAAATCTAGAAAATTGCATAATTTCATTTTTTTTATTAAATTATACCTATTTACAGAAAGATAAAATCAGCTAAGAAATACATGCGATGCCTGAAATACATTCTAGAAGCAGATTTTTATCATTCTTATATTCTTTTGGATTAAGTACTAAAACACATCACCTCAAAGTAAACATCGACACCACTTAATCATGAGTACACCTACTACATCTGACAGGTGGCTTTTATATTACAGGAGCGGGATTAATTCGTCTTTTCAAGTTGTAAATTTCAGCCTAATTAATTAAATGTTTTCTCTTATGAAATCTGAGGTTCCGTGTAGTGTGAATCCGTCCGAAAGATCTATCGATTTATAGGCCTGCTTGTAATATGATATTTAATTTTTTCGTTAAGAGAGAATGATTGAATAATAAATCTAGGTACCTGTCAGAATTATGAAAAGTTGACTATAACCTGTAAAAATCAATTAATGTTCATTAATTATTGATTAATTACTACAATGAAACTGAATTTTACAGATTAAAATAACTTTTTCACAATCTTTATATGCACTTAGATTTATTGCTCAACCATGCAATCTTAAATTGAATATTGGATTCCTTTCATTTTGTGAACATAGCTGTTACAGCAGGGCAAACTGCTGATAGATGTACAAAATTTTCAGATATACTCACTCACACTACACTACACTAACTTCACAAAACTTAAAACTTGAAAAGATAATGAATCCTGCTCCTACAATATAAAAGCCACCTGTCAGATTTAGCAGGTGTATTGGCCATTCAATGTTATCGATATTTACTTTCAGATGATGTGTCCGTACTTAATCCAAAGAATATAAGAATGATAGATATCCGCTTCAGTAATGCATCTCAAACATATCATGTATGTTTGAGTTGACTTTATCTTTCTGTAAGTAGATATAATTTAATAAAAAAATGAAAATATGTATTTTTTCATTTTGACAGTTCTATAAAAAATACACAAGCAGTGCCTCAACTAAATCTGAAAAATTGCATAATTTAATTTTTTTTTTATGAAATTATACCTACTTACAAAAAGATATTGGCTTAAAAATATATCGACTTAAAAATATATATAATCAGCTTAAAAATAGATGCAATGCATGAAATGCATTATAGAAGCATTCTATCATTCTTATACGCTTTTAAATTAATTCGAAAACACACTTATATACCTATCAACATTAATGATGAGTACACCTATTAAATCTGACAGGTGGTCTCTTATAGCTGCTGCTTTTTCTGAAAGGAAAATGAAATTCCTGAAACAAAAAAATTAAGCTATAACAATGGTTGAAAGCAGTAAATTACTGAAATAACAATTATTCAAAGAAAAGACCACAAAGTGGTCATAGTGTATTAAAATAAATACAGACTAGATCAGGTTCCATGGACAATCTGGAAGAAGATGAAGCTGTCAAGATGTGCGTATCAGGAAGCCCTTCACTCAAGGTTACCCACTGTGACGCCGTTGTTGAGTTTGCCAAAATTGGAGTTCCCAATTTGGTGCTATTTTCTCATAATTCTCCTGCCTTATGATGGTGATGTTAATGCTCATATTGATAGTCTCATAACTTCCAATCGCGCGATACTGAAGAACTGTACTGGGAAAAAAAATTTGGTTTAGTAAATAATGTTTATTATTTTAGATTTGAATACCCTAACTCGTGTAGAAAAGAAAAAAGAAAATCAACAATTTTCTATTAACCCAGTCTCTTTTGCCGGGAAAGAAAAACAATAATAGAAATTTTTTAGATTCAATATGAAAAATAATTATATTATAAGAAATAACTAAAGAATTAGATTAATAATAATATGTTTTAAAACATTCTGCTTAGAATAACTTATTACACGGTTACCTATGGATTGGTACCATAACCATAAACTATAATACCTCTATACATAACTGACTGCTAGCATCAATGGCAACACAGCTGTCATCATAATAGTAAATACTATGACTTCTAATTTCTTTATATGGCGTTTCTCAATTGGTTTTTTACTTTTTGCACTCTAAAGTAGATTTGAAAGTAAAGATTTAGTATATCATATTTAATAATGTACATTCATTTAATAAGTTTGTGAAAGTGTTTAATACAAGTAGTGTACAATGAGTGTTTTGTTGAAGTTTCAAATTAGCTTGACAACGAGACACTATTGTCAAGCGCACTCTCTACGAATAGAAATATATTTATTTCAAGATTCAGTTTAATTTATAATCATCAAATCTACAGTTACATCTACCTTTATAGGGTATAAGTTTGTTCAGACATATGAGGTATGTCTTGAACTTAACTATATGTACTGACTCTGGTTGAAATAAATAAATAAATTAATTTTTGAATGACTTATTTTTCTGTAATCTCCTCAAAGGTTTTCTTTATAATAATATAATCCATCATCAAGATCCTGTGTCATTTTTACTTCTGTAATCCAATTACCAATGCGATCATGTCCTTCTTCTTTTGTAATTTTTAAAGAATCCTAACCAAGGGACAAATTCTTAAGATTACGAGGCACCTCATTGTAATCATTTTCCTTAGATTCACTTGTACTTGCCGCAGAATCAGAATCTCCACGTTCGCCTTCAGTTCTAGCTTGCTTCCGTACATTTTCTTTTGTGGCTACTCTCTGATTAGATACTTTTTGATCAATCTTGCTACTTCCTTTTGCTGTTCTACATTCTTACCGCTGCCTGGTTTCCTTTGATTCTTCTTTGCCAATAAAATAGAATCAAGTGTAGCCTCTCTCTTTATGCTAAACAATTTTTGATGTTTTTCTTCCAAAGTATCACCGTATTTCAAACCAAGAGCCATGAGAGCAGACTTCAATCTATCTCAAAATGAGAAAGCACACAAATCTAAGTGAGCTCCAACATTGATTAAAGCACTGCCTGTTTTTTTAGGTGAACCGGGAAAGGTCCTGGTTTCTAGACTGCTGCTCTCCATAAACTGATCAAGCAGCATTTTCAGCCGCTGCTCCGAGTTTATGGTTTCCCGATGGCTCGATTTTTTGTACAACTTTTCCTTGACCATCGCGTCGGCGAGACGTGCGCGCTCCTCGTGCAGCCGGCGCTGCTGTTCCAGGAGGGTCTTCGTCGTGAACGATCGCCGGCAAGACGACCGAGTGTTGACGCACTCAGCTATTTACGTTTGGGGTTAGGGTATAAGTACGGCAGTCCGCGACGCGATCTACCTAACTCGACGACGCGCGCGCAGCTGTGCTGCAGCCTGCAGCGCATGTGCTTGGGCGTACACACACACGGGCAAGGCCAACAGTGTTGCCGCCATTGCAGGCGATGTTACAAATTACCCATATGATAATAGGTAATAATCTATTTTTTTTTTGCAAATTATGTAAAATCAAGAGAACATTGCTCTAAGTTTCATAATATTATACCCTTCTGAAAAGTTTCAAGTCAAAATATTAATTCGTTTTTGCGCAAACTTTGAACAAAATTTTGACATTACAAAGTCTAGGAAGTCGATGTAGAACTCAAGGACATGGACGAGATCACGACGAAAGAGGAAGTCGTGAATGCCATTCAGAGAGATTTAGGTGCTGATAGTGGCGTAACACTAGCGTCAATCAGATCGTTGCGTCCTACATACAACGGAACGAGGACAGCTGTCGTAAGATTGTTAACATCGGTAGCAAAAAAGCTCCTGGAGCGAAAGAACATCCGAATTGGTTGGACTTACTGTAGAATCAGGGAGTTGGTGAGGCCACTAAAGTGCTTTAAGGGCTGGAACTTCGGACATCTAGCTCGGAGCTGCAAGAGTGCAGTAGACAGGTCAAAAAGCTGTATCAAATATGGAGGTGAAGGACACATAGTTGCAGAGTACAGCGCTAATGCTCATTGCGTACTATGCGCTGCTAAAGGTGGAAAGGAACCCGTGAATCACATAGCGGGTAGCAGTCGATGTCCGTCGTACGTGCAGGCACTCCAGACGATTACTAAACGTCGAAAATGAGAGTGATCCAGTTAAACCTCCAACACTGTGAAGCCGCACAGGATCTGCTTATGCAAACAGTACGAGAGCTGCAGCCGGATTTGACCATCCTCTCAGAACCCTACAGGCAGCTGGATACTCAACCTTAGGCGTCTGATGAAAGTGGTACAGCGGCGATCTGGTCATGCCGAAAGTCCCCGTTCCAGGACACTGTAAGCGAGACGGATCGTGGATTTGTGAGGGTGAAAGTCAAAGGAGTGCATTACTACAGTTGTTATGCCCCGCCCAGATGGAAGATTGAGGAGTTCGAAGACTTTCTTGACAGGCTGATTAGAGATGCGAAGGGCCGCTTTCCAGTAACCATCGCTGGGGATTTTAATGTCTGGGCAATTACTGGGCAAAAACTGGGGCTGTAAGAAGACAAATAAGAGGAGGCAGGCTCTGCTTGAGGCAATGTCTGCGTTGGACGTTGTCTTGCTTAATACTGGCACCAAACCAACGTTCGTGAAGGGTGAAGCCTCATCCATTGTGAATCTTACGTTTGTAAGCAGAAGCTTTATGCGCGCAAACCGTGGACGGTTAGTGATATATACACCCATAGCGACCATCACGCCATCCTGTGGGAGATACAGACTAGCCTCAAGCGGGAACCAAAGCTATCGAAGACCAACTCGAGAGGATGGAGAACCCAGCTGTTCGACGGACAACTTTTCTGCGAGGCTCTGAACACCAGTCCTATTGCGTATTGAAATGCGACAGGTAAGGTGAAGGAGGTCATGCGGAGGGTAATCGAAGCGTGTGATACCACAATGCCGCGGAGAAAAGATGTGGACTGCCGACCTCCAGTGCACTGGTGGAGCGAGGACATAGCCGGGTTCCGTAAGAAGTGCCATCAAACTCGGCGACTAGCTCAGCGCGCTCGGGGCAAACCAACGTTCCCTGCACTGGAGACATAAAGCAGCAAAGATGAAGCTGAAAAAAACCATAATGTGCGCAAAGTGTGAGAGCTGGAGTGAGCTACTTACAAGTACTAGGCCGTAAGTTGTACTAGGCCGTACAAGGTGGTAATGACTCGGCTAAAATGTCAGCCAATGCCATCGCCGACCTGTCCGATACTGTTGAAGAAGATAGTCTCGACGCTCTTTCCCGAGCAACAGGACAAGGACTACGACTTAGAGGAGAGTAGTAGTGAAGAAGTCCCAGACATTACCGAAGAGGAGCTGCTGACGGCAACATCGAAGGTAAGCAATAACAAAGGTCCGGTTATGGACGGGATTCCGAACATCGCACTTAAGACGGCTATTAAGGCAGCACCAATGATGTTCCTGGACATGTATAACACGTGTTTGAAAGAAGGAACTTTCCCGGATACGTGGAAGTGGCAGAGACTAGTGCTCCTCCCTAAGGGGAAGAAGCCGCCGGATGAGCCGTCATCCTATCGTCCGCTCTGCATGCTGGACACGGCCGGCAAAATCTTCGAGAGGATTATCTACAATAGTATGGAGATGATTGTTGATCCCTTATTGTCAGATGATCAGTACGGCTTCAGAAGATCGCGTTCTACGCTGGATGCGATAAATAAGGTAGTCAACACCGCAAAGGAAGCTATCGCAGGTAAAAGGTATAAGGGGGATCGAAAAAGTACTGCTTGATCGCTACCCTCGACATTAAAAATGCCTTTAATTCAGCGAGATGGGAGTGTATCATGGAGGCCGTGAAATGGCTTAATGTCCCATGGTACCTTCAGAGAATAGTAGCGAGCTACCTGCATAGTAGGTTTTTAATTTACAACACGGAAGCTGGCCGGAAAACATACAGAGTAACCGGAGGAGTACCTCAGGGCTCTGTACGTGGCCCGCTTCTGTGGATAATTATGTACAACGCCCTGTTATTGATGAAGCTTCCTGAGGGAGTGAGCCTGACGGCATTCGCAGATGACGTGGCAATAGAGATCGTTGCAAAAATCGTGGAAGAAATCATCGCGATCTTCGGACAAGTGTTCTCGGAGATCAGAAGGTGGATGTCTTCGGTTGGGCTGCAACTTGCCGAATACAAAACGGAGGCACTCCTTGTATCCAGCAGAAAGTCGATGGAGCTGATGACGCTTAGAGCTGGTAATACCGAGATTACATCCCAACCGTTCATTCGGTACCTCGGAGGAATTTTGGACGCAAGGCTCAACTTTAAGGAGCAGGTGGAGCAGATCAGCTCCAAAGCCTCTGTGGTGGCCACCACACTGTCACGGCTTATGTCAAATGTCGGGGGTCCCAGGCAGAAGAGGAGGCAATTACTTGCGTCGGTGACTACCTCAGTGCTTACCTATGCGATACTGATATGGGCTGAGGCACTGCTGATAAAGGAGTACCGGAGGAGGGCTGCGGCGGCTAACCGGGTTAGTGCTTTGAGAGTAGCCTGTGTTTTCCGCACGGTGTCCAAGGACGCCATCAACATCATTGCGGGAATGCTGCCCATCGAAGTGCTGGCTGCTGATCGAAGAACGCTGTACCACCAAGAGAGATCCACTCAGGCCAAGGTCCAAGCGAGAAAAGTGAGCCTCAAGCGCTGGCAAGAGATGTGGGATGGCTCCAGCAAGGGACGATGGACACATCGACTCATCCCGAACGTGGAGCCGTGGGTGAACTGCCCGCACGGAGAGCTTAATTACTATCTCACGCAAGTGATCTCAGGACACGGCTGTTTCCGAGCGTATCTTTATAAATTCACCTATGAAGATACCCCGGACTGTCCAACTTGTGGAGGAGTTGAGGAGAACGCTGAGCATGCATTCTTCGTGTGCCCGCATTTCAGCGCTTCTCGCGCCATTGTAGAGGATCAGCTGAGGACGCTTACGCCAGATAATTTCAGCCAACGAATGCTATCCTGAGAGACAGCGTGGAAGTCGATCGGCGATCATGCGGCTATAGTGATGAAGGAATTGCGCCGAGCGGAGCGCGAAAGGAAGAAGGTGAACTTGACCCAAGACCAGGCAGAAGAGGAGACAGCGAGTGATACGAACCCCTAATCCACTCAGACCATCGAGAGAGGGACGGGGGAGTAAGATTACTCCGATATGCTGGAGGAAGAGCTACGGCTGAGGTCTCTCCCGCGAAGTAGTACCTAACGGTGGTACCGCGGGAGAACGAAAAGGCCATAGAGACAGAGAGAACGGGGGCTTTAGTCGGTTAGAGTCCGACACACGGGGTTGCCATCCGTCTTGGCATCCCTATGGTCCATGAAGGATTACCCTACACTCTCCGGAAAACACACACACACACACACACACACACGTACACACACACATACACACACACACACACACACACACACACATCCATACAGACATTTTTCAAAAATCATGTATTTTGATTCCTAACACCTCGAAAAACAATTATAACATGTTTTTACAATAACTCAAAAAATTACTATCACAAAGCTTCGTCTAGGAGGAAGCAATTGTGGAAACCAGTTTTAAGTAGAATGTATTTTGTCAGCCGTAAGGATCGAGAACGTTTTTGTTTGAGATTACATTTATTACATGTTCATGGCGCTACGTGTTTTGAAGATTTAAAAACTGTTGACAATAGAATTATCGCAACGTTTCATGAGGCTGCTATCGCTCGGAAATTAATAAAAACAGACAATGAATGGGATATTTGTTTAAGTGAAGCAATAAATTTTCAATTTCCCAATGAATTATGTCAACTTTTTAGTTTCATTTTGATTGTCCATAATCCTATAAATGCACGAGAGTTATACGATAAATATAAATCGTATTTCTTAAATCGAAAGTTACACGAAACAATTGCGGAAAAAATGCATTAAAATTAATTGACAGTACATTATCACTTCATGGTTTTGCTATAAAAGATTTTGCATTACCAGATATTTCAATTGAATTAATGGAATGTAATGATGATATAGATGATGACATATATTCGCATATTATTGTTAATGAAGATGAACTTGATAGAAGAATACGATCATTAAACGATTGTCAACATCAACTATTCACTGAAATAACAAAAGCGGTTTTGGGCGAAAATGAAAAGAAACTATTTTTTCTTGATGGGCCTGATAGAACTGGAAAAAGTTATTTGTTAAATACATTGATCATGTTTTTACATAATAAAAATTAGTCTCATTTATCAGTTGCTTCGATTGGTATTGCTGCTAATCTATTAATTAATGGAAAAACAGCGCCTACTGCATTTAAATTACCACTTCAAATAAACGAACGATCAACATGTAATGTTTCGCACAATTCAAAGTATGCAAATTATATTAAGAATGTAGATGTATTAATTTGGGATGAAATTTCTATGACTAACAAATATGCGTTTGATGCTGTAGATTGATTGTTTAAAGATTTATGTCAAAATACAAAACCATTTGGTGGTAAAGTAATAATTGTCTCTGGTAATTTTAGGCAAACATTACCAATTGTGCGTCATGGTAGTAGAGCTCAAATAGTAGAATCTTCTGTGAAAAGTTGTAAAATATAGCTACAATTTCATTATTTGAAGCTACCTAAAAATATGAGGATATCTAACGATGACATCTTATTTAAGAAAATGGCTTTTAAATGTAGGAGAAGGACAATATTTTACCAAATTCGAAACAAATAATAACCTTTTAAAAATACCACCTAATTTTTTATCTAATCGTGATTTAGATACTGAAATTTTTGGAAACTAATTTAATCCATTTGACATTTCTATCAAAAATAAAGTAACTTTATGCCCAACAAATAATCATGTTCTTAAAATAAATAATGAAATATTAAATCGATTAAATGTTAACTGCAAAGAATATTTAAGTATTGATGGTATTGTAGATGATGAAGATGAATGTTTGCAAAACTGTATACCAATGGAATTTGTCAATTCAATAATTCCAAACGGCCTTCCGCCACATAAACTGATTTTGAAGATAGGTGCTATTATAAATTTGGAAGATGTCTCTGTAATGGAACGAGATTAATTGTCAGATATTTATGTGAATATGTAATTAAAGCAGACATAATTACTCGAAATAAAGCTGGTATTACAGTTTCAATACCATGAATAGATTTGAGCTCTTCAAAAGAAGAAATTCCATTTAATATGATCAGAAATCAATTTCCTATAAGACTGGGATTTGCAATGACTATTAATAAATCACAGGGACAATCATTTCAAAATGTTGGAATTTATTTACCGTCGCCAGTATTTAGCAATGGGCAACTGTATGTTGCATTATCTAGAGTAACTTCAAAAAATACTTTAGAAATTCTTTTGATTCAAGAATCAGTATACACTGAACATAAAAAGGACAAAGCAGGTGTTGCGGCGTGAATTCAAAACTCGCCCCAAGACGCCCCCCACCCCCCCGCGGACTAGATTCGGAGAATTAACTCCGCAGAGGTCCGCCGGGATGTCGCGGGGGTGCAAAGCCGCCCCGGGTAATAAAACTCCCTTGCACGCGCTCCTCGCTCTCTTACCGCGCTGCAACGCGGCGCCTGTCTGGAGCAGCTACGCAACACTACACGCAAGTTTTCTACAAATTGTAGCACGTGCTCTTTTTTTCTTCCTTCTTCCTGAATTGCTTACAGCCGCGCCATCGATTCAAAGGACCTCTTGATTAACCAGAGCACATATGGGAAGAATCTGCTTAACTTTCTCGTCAACTGCGACAAGAAAGGACAACAGAACCAGACGGAGGCCTACCTCAAGAGCAGGCTAGGGCTGCTTGAAACTTACTGGGCCAACATCTTCAATACCAACACCCTGCTGTGCCAGCACGCAACAATGCTAGCAAAAGAGAAGTACTTCGCAGAAGCACAATATGATGAACTAGAGGAGACTTATGCTGAGGTCAAGGGCACGCTCCTGGACAGGATTGCTGCACGTTCAGCTCCAGAGCTGCCTGCTACAGCTCCCGTCGCCAATCCAGCACAGCTGGTGACCACCCGTTCCAGCCTACCGAAGCTCGTCCTGCCCAGATTCTCTGGAGAGCCGGTGGAATGGGAGACATTTAAGGAACGTTTCAGTGCCATGGTGAGGAACGATACCAACCTCAGCTCAGTGTTGAAACTGGAACATCTTTTCTCATGCTTGGATGGAGAGGCAGCAAGGCGAGTGGGGAGCTTCCAACTAATTGGCTCCAACTTCACTGTGGCATGGGAGACACTGGTTAGGAGGTATGACAACCCTCGTGTTTGACTCTCCGCACACATGCGCAACCTCTTAAGCATGCCCCCAGCTGCAAGCAGGACCGCTGCTGCAATAACCTCACTACTGGATGGCGTTTCCATGGCGACTCGTGCCTTTGCTCTGCTGTGACGCCCACTAGAACACTGGGATGACTGGTTCATAGAATTGGTCACATCCAGACTCGACCAATTCATCAGAGAAGATTGGGAGAAATCGTTAGAGGGCAAGGAAGGTCTGCCTACCTATGGAGACCTGTCAACCATCCTGGAGAACCGAGCTCGCACATTGGACGCAGCCAATGGCAAACTCTCCCTCTCTAATAATCTGTCTTCGACTTCTACAAAAAGGGGCCAAGGATGTCCGTTATGCAAAGGAAGGCATTTTCTAGCCTACTGCCCCAGCTTTATAAAGATGGATGTGAGTCAAAGGCACGCTCACACAGGGGCCTCAAGGGTATACAGAAACTGCCTGCGGACTGGACATTAAGCTAGTGCGTGCCTTTCTCAGGGTCGCTGCAGGGCCTCAAACTGCAATGCCCCGCACCAGACAATGCTGCACGACCACACAGAAGGGAAAAACGCTCCTTCTACACCACAGTCGATAACGAATCTTGTCAGCGCACACCCTACGAGTGCCAGCATAGGTGAAGGTACCATCGAGTCTACACATACAGGTAGTATGGTGCTTTTGGCTACGGCCTCTACTATTCTGGAATCACCACAAGGGGCTCAGCTCACTGTGCGAGCACTTGTGGATCCAGCCTCCGGGTGCTCATTCGTTTCTGAGCACGTATTGCAAACTCTGTCACTCCACAAAAGGAAGGAAGCTACACCTATATATGGAGTCGGTGACAGAGTCAACATAACCTCGCAGTGCACAACTGAGTTGGTTCTTCGCTCTACCATAAATACTAATTTCTGTATAAACTTTTCAGCTGTCGTCCTTCGGAAATTGACCTCCATGCTGCCAAAAGGAGAATGTGCTGAAGCTACATGGGATCATCTGCGCAGCCTACAGCTAGCGGATCCCAACTACAGTCAGCCGGCTCGCATCGATTGCATCCTAGGTGCAGATGTATACTCAGCTATCATACTGCCAGGACTGAGAAAAGGACGTTCACAGCAACTCGTGGCGCAGAATATGGCCTTGGGTTGGGTTGTCACCGGCCGCACGCCCACTAAATTTACTTCGAGGCCACCTACATGCTATAGCCACTTCACTACGGCCGCTTCACTCGATATCCTCCTCTTACGCTTCCGGGAGACAGAAGAAGTGGATACGACCAAACGTCGACTCTCTCAAGAGGAGAAGATGTGCGAAGTGCACTTCTCTCGCACACACACCCGAGACGAGGAAGGACGCTACATTCTATGGCTGCCATTCTCCGAGACGCCAAATCTACCGAGCTCGCTCGCTATAGCAACGGTTCGCCTTCTACAGCTGGAGCGACGTCTACAAGCCAATGAATCACTTCGTAAGTCCTACGGCAACTTCATGGCAGAGCTGCTCCAATTGCAATATATGGAGCAGGTGCCCATCGCTAAAAGCATGAGCGCAGACTCATACTATATGCCACACCATGCGGTAGTAAAGCAGGACGGCTTAGGGAAAATACGCGTGGTATTTAACGCGTCCCAAGCTACCAAAAGCAGCCGCTCGCTCAGTGACTATCTTCACATCGGGCCTAAGCTACAGGCCGACATCTCTACCATCGTGTCACGCTGGCAGAGCTTCCGATTCATCTTCTCAGCGGACATTGTGAAGATGTTCCGCCAATTCCGGATGCACGGAGATGACGTCAACTGGCTGCGCATTCTGTGGCGCAGCAACCCAAGCAAGGAGATTCAGCACTACCGCATGACAACGGTGGTCAAGCGAACAGGGCCCTGCTGCAGCTCGCTGAGGACGAACGAGAGCGCTTTGCACTTGGAGCTGACATGCTCGAACACCACGTCTACGTGGATGACGCGCTGGTTGGAGGTGACACGCTGGACGAGGCTCAGGCCGCCCGTAAGCAGCTGATCGGCATCCTCGAGGCCGCGGGCATGAAACTCGACGAGTGGTCGAGCAACCACGCTGGCCTGCTACCCGCGGACTCCACGGCTACGTCGCGCTACTTTACAGAGACCAATACAGTCAGTGCCCTGGGGCTACTCTGGACCCCAGTGCATGACTGTTTCACCTTCAAGGTCACGCTTGGACCGCTGCCGAAGACCTTCACCAAGAGGTTAGTTTTGTCGCAGGTCGCTCGACTCTTCGACCCGTTAGGTTGGCTCTCTCCGGTCATCGTTGTGGGAAAGCTGCTGATCCAACAACTGTGGCTCAACAAAAAAGGTTGGGACGAAGAATTGGACACGGAGGCAGCGGCATCCTGGCGCCGATTGCGCACGCAACTACCCGATCTCGAAGGCCTTCAGATACCACGTTGGCTTCAAACTTCGAGTGCTGGCACCTGGTACCTACATGGCTTCTTCGACGCCTCACAACACGCCTACGCAGCTGCGGTTTCCTTCGTGGTGCGAAATGGCGACACAATAGCCGGTAAACTTGTCTCCGTCAAGTCGAAGGTCGCCCCGCTCAAGACCCGTCTGATCAATAGCGTGAGAAGGTACTTTACTGCCTCGCCTAAAAATATCTTCTGCTGGTCCGACTCGCAGGTCTTCGTCGCCAATCGTACAGGCGAGATCGCCAGCATTGGTGGAGAAGCCCGGCGTGGCTCACATACAAATCGGAGGACTAGAACGGCCCACCTACCACGCTCTCCACCGAGCTTGAAGAAAGAAAAGCCGTCGCAGGCTTCTCTACTCGCCTAGACGTCGACGACCTACCGAACGAACGACTAATGTCTCGCTTCTCAACATGGGAAAAATTAGTGCGTTCTCTTGCTCGCGCACTACGATGGAGGCCTCGCCGAAAAGAGGTGAATGCTGTTCCAATCACACCCACGCTCACTGCTGCTGAAATCGCTGAAGCAAGAGGCAAACTTGTCCGCGCCTCGCAGCGAGATTTCTTCAGCGATGAGATATCTACGCTACGAAAAGGTAAAGCGCTGCCGCGCAATAGTCATATTAAATCTTCTAACCCTTTTTTAGACGATGAAGGCACTCTCGGTGTCGGCGGACGCCTGCATCACACCTTCCTGTCGGAGCAGGAGAAGCACCCAACAATCGTGGCCAACGCCAGCCATCTCGCCGAGCTGCTGATCTGAGATGCCCACGAGCGCACGCTGCATGGTGGACTGCAACTCATGCAGAGGTACCTGCTCCGTGCCTACTGGATCACGCATGCGCGTAACCGGATCCGCCGAGTGACAAGCCAGTGCACTCACTGCGCTCGCTTCCGTCGTTGAACCCTCCAGCAGCAAATGGCTCCGCTGCCCGCCGTACGGGTCACTCCATCGCGGCCCTTTGCTGCAACCGGCTTGGACTACGCAGGCCCCTTCCATCTGCGGACTACAAAGGGGCGTGGCCACAAGGCGTATAAGGGATACGTCGCAATCTTCGTGTTCATGGCCACCCGAGTCACACACCTCGAGGTTGTATCCGACCTCTCGACACAGGGGTTCCTCGCAGCCTTTCGTCGCTTCGTCGCCCGTCGCGGACTCTGCAGCATCATCTACAGCGACAATGCGACGAACTTCAGGGGAGCTGATGCAGAACTGCAGAGCCTTTTCAAGAAGTCTTCATACGAGGCACGCCACATCGCCACCGCGTTGGCTTGCGATGGGGTTGACTGGCGATTTATTCCACCACGAGCCCCCCACTTCGGTGGACTATGGGAGGCGGGGGTGCGCTCCTTCAAGCACCATCTGCGACTAGTCCTGGGCGACCACAACCTCACCAACGAGGAATTCTCCACGCTGACGGCGCAAATTGAGGCGTGCCTCAACTCACGCCCCCTCAGTCCGCTGAGCACTCATCCGAAGGACTTCGCCACTCTCACACCAGGACACTTCCTCATCGGGAGTGCGCTGTCGGCACTTCCAGAACCTCCGACCTTTAATTTACCTGTTCTAGGTCCAGCTCGCTACCGCCTCACCACGCAGATGAGAGACCACTTTTGGAGAAGGTGGCAGAGGGAAGTGCTGCACCAAATGCAGCAGCGCTCCAAGTGGTTAGAGCCCACGTACGCCATCCAAGTCGGCGACCTCGTGCTCCTGGCAGACGTCCTGCTGCCGCCTACCAAGTGGTCTTTAGCTCGTGTGGAGCAGTGCCACGCTGGTCCAGATGGCCTCACGCGGGTCGTCACCCTACGCACCGCCAACACAACGCTGCAGCGACCTTTGGTTAAGGTCGTGCGACTGCCTGTCGACCGTCTGCCAATAACGACCGACTGATGCAGCCTCTTGGTCCCTCGACCCTTTAAGACGTTCCGTCAAGGCGGGCGGCGCATTATACACGAAGATGTACAATACAGAACAACACGACCCTTCATTACACAAATCATTACATCTCTCTATTAACTTCAGACAAGCGCTCCGCTACTTTTTCATAGATACGGTCTTCATTGCACCGCTGCAATGTGGCGGGCGAAATGTTGCGGCTCGAATTCAAGACTCGCGCCAAGACGCCCCCCCCCCCCCCCCCGCGGACTAGATTCTCGAACCGACAACCTTCTGCATACCGGGCAGCGACGCTACCATTTGCGCCACTGGGATGACGATCCTTTCACGACCCTTACCGCTACTCATCGTTCTCAATCTATTTTCTAGCGGGTAGCGTAGCTGCCCGGTATGCAGAAGGTTGTCGGTTCGAGCCCGACCTGGGGCCTGATTGTAAATATGTCTCGGCTTCGAGACAACTGCTTTTCCTCTTAAAGGAGCTCCCTGATTGGTCTACAGCTCCGGATTTGGTGTGTCTCGACGTCGAGACAAATTTAGAATCAGGCCCCTGGGCCGTTATTTTTTTCGTTCTCGTTTTTTATCCTATACCTTTACCTTTACCACCTTCCCTTTCCATGTATTCTCCTTTCTAAAAAATTCTTGACTGCACTAATGTTTCAAATAGCTTCTAAAATTTAAAGATGTATTGAAACACATATAAAGAAAGTGCTTGATAAGTTAGTTACCTTCCTTATCTTTGCCCGAATAGCCGTTAGATTCATTATTAAAATTAATTGTACTAAACATAGTTACTCATCATTCATTTAAGTTTTTATTACTTAAGCCTTTAATTAACTCGTTACTTAACCCTTTAATTAACTCGTTACTTAACCCTTTAATTAACTCGTTACTTAACCCATACTTTAACTCGTCATTTTAACCCTTTTCTTACACCTTTTCTTAACAATTTTTTAACCCTTTTTAAACCTTTTTAATCTCTCTTTTTAACCATTTTTAAAACCCTTTTTACCCCTTCTTAGCTCCTTTTTTAACCCTTTACTTAGCTATTTGCTTAACTATTTACTTAACCCTTTTTTAACCCTTTACTTAGCCCTTTACTTAACCGTTTATACTTAACCCTTTACTTAACCCATTATCTAAATGAACTACTGAGTAAAGATGGGCGGCCGGACGAACGGGCCATTTTGGCTTTTTAATATATAGTAGATATTACCGTATTTATTACTGATTTTTACTCGAAATTTTCTGCGATTATTAGTCTCTTAACGTCTGAATTGCTCATTTTCTCGTGAAGAATTTTGGCTGTACGTAATTAATATTAGAAGATCAAATCGTTCGCCCTAATGCCTCTCTCTCTCTCTCTCTCTCTCTCTCTCTCTCTCTCTCTCTCTCTCTCTCTCTCTCTCTCTCTCTCTCTCTCTCTCTCTCTCTCTCTCTCTCTCTCTCTCTCTCTCTCTCTCTCTCTCTCTCTCTCTCTCTCTCTCTCTCTCTCTCTCTCTCTCTCTCTCTCTCTCTCTCTCTCTCTCTCTCTCTCTCTCTCTCTCTCTCTCTCTCTCTCTCTCTCTCTCTCTCTCTCTCTCTCTCTCTCTCTCTCTCTCTCTCTCTCTCTCTCTCTCTCCGCCGTCGACGGGCTGGCTCGGCCGCAGCTGCTCTCCTTCTCCTCTTCTCTCGCTCGCTACTCCCTGCGCTCTCGCGCGGATCTCTCTCCCACTCTCTGCGCGCTGCACACTCTTGCGACTCTCTCTTCGAAAGCCCCCGGAGAACCACGAGGACAAGCCCGACTAAATTCAAGCGCGACGTCACGCGCGCAGGAGAGTCGTTGCGCTACTCTTGCACGTTCTATTTCTCGAAGAAAACATCCTGAGTAAATTATGAAAAACATCATTTTCCATGTAAAAAATGCTCAGGTTTCGATCTAAATGGTCAAACAAAAACATTAAAAATACACTTTTTGAGATATAAGACGTTTTGTACTTTTTGAAGGTGAAAATGGAAAATTTCGGAAAAGCTCCCTACACCATTGGAAAGCTGAGGAAAAAATACGTCGGAAACGCTTATAAAACAATTTTTTTAGTTACATTTTAGTATCATAAACATTAGTTAGAAATAGCACGATTTGGCGCTCGCGCGCGGTGCTGGGGCAGTTGACGTGAAACGCCTCATACATCCATTATAAATTCAGGTACATCTTGTTGACGTTTTTCAGCATATTTTTAGTCTACAAATTTTCTAAAATATATTTATTTTATTTTTTTTGTGTATTGTTCCATTATAGTTTTTAAGCAATTCCCTATTACATCATTATTAATATTATTTCTTAAAGTTGAACAATGTAAAAGTGATTGAATTGTTGCATTAGCGTAACATGAAACTTTATCTGTATTGGCTAATCCTTTAATTTAAAAAAAAAAATTATTATCTATCTCATGTTCTTTATTATTAAACGTAAAGTCAATACTTTTATTTTGTATATTATAGAAAGTTATATCTTTTGAATTTTCATACGTATTAAGTACATCTATAAGTTTACAAAAATTATTATCCTTTCGATTTTTGTTTTTATTCAATGCAAAGTAATACTTTTATTATTTTGTATAGTACAAAAAATGGCATCTTTTAATTTTATTTCTTTTTTTGAATTCTTATTATGAATACTATTAGTTTGTTCAATTTCATTAGATTCATCATGACTAATTCCTATATAAATGGGTTTATGATCTGAAAAAAATGTTTCATATACTCCAGATTCATATTTTTTTATGTTATTGTTTATGAATACGATATCAATCTGACTGTTAAAATTAGTTGTTGAAATTCCTAAATTTATTGCTCTTTTTAAATTTTTACTAGTTAAATATTTTTCAAAAAAACTGTTGTCTGAATAAGTATTAAAATTGTAATCGCCTATAAGTGTAAATTGTTTTTCATTATAATTATTTGTATAGAAATTTTCAAATAATTCGAAGAATTGTTTTTTGATTACAGAAGGTGACTTATATCTTGTTAAAATAAATATATTTTTAATTTCTAGCATAACCATATCGATATGATGCAAATTATTGTTATTATAATTATTCAGGGTAATATGATCAATTATATTACATTTAATTTCTTTTTTTGCAAAACAAATAATTCCCTTTGTTGGGTGGTTATTATTATCAGATCTGTATATTATTTTGTAATCATCAATTTCGAAGTTATCAGTTTGTGTTGTAAATGTTCCAGATAAAATAAGTAAATCTGCTTGTTTGAACCATCGATCATTTATTATGTAATGTATATTTTTATGTAATGATCTAATATTTTGATATATAATTATTAATTTATTTCGTTTAATATTTTCGTTAAATGATAGTTTTAGATTTTTATTTAATTCTAAGTCTTTCATGACGATATCTAAATTATTACCAGATTTTGTTTTATTTAAATTTCTAAATTTTCCAATTATGTATAAATCTGATAATTGTCTAACTCTGCTAAAAGCAACATAAGACAGTGATCTGCTTTTGAATTTTGAAAGTTTATTTAAATCTACCCATAATTTATCATAAGTTTGTCCTTGACTTTCATGAACTGTTAAAGCTTCTGCCGGTATCAAAGGAATTTGTTTTCTTATAAATTGATGATTATCTTTAGTATTATCACATCTATTTTTATTATTGGTACCAAACTTTTGCTTATTTTCAAGTTTATCATTAATTGATTATATTTAGTTTTTATTTTTTTTCCAATGTTATTATTATTATTATTGAAATTTAACCAAACTATATTAGGAGTTTCATTTTCATTAAAAGTGATGTATTCTAATGTTCTACATGCTCCCTTCACTAAACCATCTTCAACATCAATATTAGTTGTTATCATATATTTTATTCCAATTTTAAGAAATAATTCATAAGGGAGTTCACCACATTCTTGTCTTTTCTTAGTTTGAAAAGATTTTAAGATATAATTTTTTCTTTTTTCTGAAATTTTATCTGTTATTGTATCTATACATTTTATATCTATAATCTAATATTATAAATAATCTAATCGCGTCTTTTGGAATGTCTTTTTCATTTATTATTCGAGAATTAATTAAGTCTAAATTCTCATCTGTCATGTTTCCTTTTGCTAAATTGTTTAGAGTAATAATAAAATATTTATCATTCTGTTGGCGCATTATTTTTTTCAATGGATAATATTTAAATTCTTCCCATAAAATATTACCACAAAAAATGCTAAGTTCTGTAGCAGTAGGTGTAAAAAAAATTGGACGATCCATTACCGGTGGTAATTGATATAAGTCTCCTACTAATGTGACGGATAATCCTCCAAAACTTTGATTAACACAAAAAATTTGTCTCAATCTAGTATCAATGCGAGTTAACAGATTTGATCCGACCATAGAAATTTCATCTATTATTAATAATTTTAAATTGAATAAATTTTCTCTTATAGTATTTGCTATATCTGTTGATAATTCGGGCATTTGTTTGTTGAATTGAGTAACGGGTAAAGCGAAACTACTCCTCCAATCAAAAAAGCAGCTTTTCCTGAAGGTGCGCATAATAATATTTTTAATTTGTCTGTATTTTCTCCTGGAATTTCATTAAAGTGAATAGATAGCAATTGATAAATTGTATTAATTACTGTACTTTTCCCAACTCTAGCAGAACCGCTTCAAAATATTTTTAAAAGTAATTTATTGGTTTTAAAACAGTGCAATATATGCATTATAATATTTCTTTGGTCATCGTTTAAATTATTGATCATTTGAAATACTTGATCTTTTGTTATTAAATCTGGTTGTGATATATATTTTATATATTTTCCTTTTGTATTTTGTTTTTTATTATTTTGTTCAAGAACATCTACATTCTCTAAATTGAAGTTTTTTGAAAAATTTTCATCATCAATATCGTTAAAGTCTTGATTTTCTAAATCTTTCAATGATTCTTCTAAACATTCGTCATCGATTGTACAATATTTCAACTTATTTTTTTTTATTATTTTTATATTATCGAAGTATTTTTGTTTATAATTAATATTTTCAATTTTTAATTTTTCATTTCTAAATGATGAAAATAGTAATAGTTGTTCCATGAAATAATTCAATTCATCAACTTCTAATTTGTAATTATAGTAACGATTTATTTTATTCTTTTTTCTTTGTTTTAATTCTAAATTATAATCATCATTGTAATCATTATCATCATTATCATTATTTTCTATTAATTCTTTTGAAAAATTATATTTACAAACAAAATCTGCTAAGCAAATATTCTCTAATTGTTTGTATCTTTTCTCATATTTTTCAAATATGTTACTTGCATATATGTCTTTTGAATTTTCAGGTAATAGTTTTAAATATTTAGATTGTTTTAATATTCTACTTCTTTGATGAATTGGTACTGTATTTATGTATACTACATTTTGACTTGAAATTCATAAAGGTAGAGATAGAGCGTGATAAACTGCTTCTTCATTTCCATTTATAAATGCATTTGCTATTTTTCTGAACTTTTGTTTTAAATCTAAATTGCCATTTTCAATATCATCAGAAGCTTATTTTAGTATTTTTGAAAGTCCAGCTTCTATTTTAGTGACATAATTTACCATGCAAAAATCAGCAACATAAGTATTTAATGGTTTTAAAATCATTGTTTTTTTCATAACGTATAAGGGATAATTAAATCGACAAATATGTTTATTTTGACGATCCTTATAGCAAGTGGGTTTATGCTTATGTCGTTGATAAGTCATATATGGATTCTTTGGATCGTATTCACATGATATATATTTATCAATAAATTGTATCAATTTTTGTTCTGATTCAGAGCTATTTTCATCATAAGTTGGCGCTTTATTGCAATATAGTAATGCGTGTACATGTACTGATCCTCTTGATTGAAATTCTATCCTTCGAAAACTATCAGTAACAAAATTTTTTTTGAATGGACCATTTTCATTTTTAAGTAAATTGAAAATATTATTGAATACATTATCAATGTATCTAACCCAAGTTACTGGATCATTTCTAATCAGTTTTGTTTTAGTATCCATCTCTAAGTTTATTATTTGTTGATAACTAATTGTTTTATTATATTTTAATTGATGCAAAATTTTTAATAATTCAAAGTTTTTTATTTCTGAAGCAGAAAGTGATATAAAAAAAGTAGGTATACCTAATTGTTTGATAATAGAAAATAATTCTCTTTTTTTATTTTGCCAATAATAGGGAGATGATCTAACTTGTTTTAAAAACATAAATCCATCGTCTTGTTTAATAATATCGTTTAATGTATTTGAATCTAAAACATTTTTTGCTGTCAAATTTTCATTATTTTTAAGTTTACGTAAACATATATTCATATTAGAATAAACTGTTTTTTCTAATTTTTGTTTTGCCATGAATAATAACCTAGTAGGATCACACGATCTTCTATCCCTTCGTCTTATTTCAGATAATGTTCTCTCAGAATAACTTAAAATTTTATTTTTATCTATCATTTCTCCACAGAAAATTTTAGGAAAGCAAAGTTCATCTATGTTTTCAATTTTATGCCAAGGTAATGGTTGCTTATCCTGTCCTGGAGCTATTGTTATTACATTATTACTCAATTCTTTATTTCTATCTAAAATTAAAACTTCGTCGTTTATTTGAAATTCATCAACATTATCATTTTCATTACTATTATTATTATCAGTTTCATTATTATTATTATCATTTTCAATAACATTGTCGACTTTATTTTGTTCGTTTTTATCTATAATAAAATCAATGTTATCATCTGCACTTCTTTCGTAATTGTTAAAAAAATTATTATTTATTTTGATGTCAATAAATGTATTGAAAAATCAATATGGCCGGATGCGCTAAAAGCAGCTGAAGTGGTACCAATTTATAAATCAGGGAAAAAATTACAAGTTAATAACTACAGACCTATATCATTAATATCGAATATAGCAAAAATCTTTGAAAAAGTAATCTATGAAAGAATTTTTGATTTTATTAAAAAACATAAAATATTAAGTGAAAAACAGTTTGGCTCTACTAAAAGCAAAGGAACCACAGATGCTCTAAGCTGTATTACAAAGAGGATTTATGAGAACTTAGATAAGAGTAAGCCCATTATAGTCGCATTTCTGGATCTAGCAAAAGCCTTTGATACAGTTGATCATAATATACTTTTACATAAGTTGCAAGCATACGGGATAAGAGGCAATGCTTATAATTTAATGCAAAGCTACTTAACAAATAGAAAGCAGAAAGTAAGAATTGGCCAAAGTGAGAGTGAACCGATAACAATAACGGTGGGAGTGCCACAAGGAACAATTCTTGGGCCATTACTTTTTATATTATATATAAATGATCTACTTATAACAATGCCAGAAAACTCAATTTTATCATATGCTGATGACACAGCAGTTATATTGTCAGGTAAAACCTGTGACAGTGTACCAAAAAATTTAAATGTATATATTAACAAAGAAAAAATAGAGTTGACTCGTGTAAATATTTAGGAGTAAATTTTGATTATAATCTAAAATGGGATGAACATATTAACTACCTAATCAAAAAAACAAGTTACTTAAATTGCATCTTTTACAAAATCAATAAATTTATGCAAACAAGTACATTAAAGGTTATTTACTATGCGTTTTTTCACAGTGTTATTAATTATGGGATAATTGCCTGGGGAGGTATATATAAAAACAATCAACATTTACTTCAAAATATACAAAACAGACTACTTAAACTAGTTTTCAAAAACACGTTTGAGCAAAATAAACCTATGAATATTAAGAAACTATTCACATGGGACTGCTTAAAATATCATTACAGCGAAATGAAAAATATATTCACAAACTCAAATAGTAAGACGAGAAATAAAGCTATATTATTACCAAAAATTGACAAAAGAGTAAGCGAAAAAAACAATTATATAACTGCAATAAAGACTTTTAATATACTACCAAATGAGCTCAAAACTCTAGATATAGACAAAAGAACAGCGAGGTACAAAATAAAAGAATGGATTGTGAAAAATATTTATTGAAAACGAGTTGAATATTCCTTGAAAACGATTTGATACTATAAGTTCGTTATAGTAATTCAAGTCGAAAATTTAGATAATTGCATATCGCATATTTACATATTACTGTTTAGAAAGTCTATTATGATGTTAAAAATATTTCATAGTTTTAAGAATTAGTATTAGTTTTAATTTTAAGTATATTATATACTCCGGACCTGCAAACAGGAAATTTATTTTTCTTTGCAGGGTTACAATAATGTAATGTACTTCTATAATGTACTCTGGATAAATAAATAAATAAATAAATGTCATGTTTTTGATATAATGGTGTATGTATGAGAAATTCTAAAGCTTTACAAATTTTTGAAGATTTTATAGTTTCAAACATATAATCAGTTTGATGTTCTATGTGTCTTTTTAATTTAATCTGAACAATTGACATTTCATCGAAATTCCTAGGTAAAACTTGAATTATTTCATTTATATCAGTTTGAGTATTCACAATACTTCCTTTTAAAGATAATTGAGAATTTAAAGCATATGATTGTACAGCTCCTATTTGTATAAAGGGAATATAAGGAGAAACCATACGTTCTTCAAGAGATGATAAATTTTGAATAAAATTAGGTACAGTAGGGAATCGCAAATTGTCATTTGATGCTAATTTTGGTACTTCACCTTTGAAGATATGTTTTTGACACGTTTTACATATATATTTAGAATCATTATTAATTATGTTTAATAGAAATTCTTTATGATCTACATTTAAAGCTTTCAATTGATTTTCTATTTTATTTTTATTAAAAATTTGAACAGATCGTAAAAAGAAAATATTATCACAACATACGCAAGGTAAATCAGGACCACTTTTTAATTCTATCAAAAAATTACGAATAAGTATTATTGCCTTATTATTACTGTCATGATTTAATTTATCATTGATTTTATTAATATAGTTTTCTTTGAATCTGTATAATTCATCTAATCTTAATTTTTTTTTCTTTTCATATTATTAATGTTACTGTACTGAATAAAATTGATGACTTCTCGCATTATTTTTATCCTTTTTGTATTTTGAATATTTTCATTAGTTTTATAAATTTCATTCATTCTTTTTATTGATTTATATTCGTTATTTAAAGAGTATTCATTTTTTAAATATTCATCATCTGATCTCAAATTTTTGTTTCTATCTATATTTCGTTTATTTTCGTTCGTTTTGTAGTCATCGTCTGATCGCAAACTTTTGTTTCTATCTATATTTCGTTTATTTTCGTTCGTTTTGTAGTCATCGTCTGATCGCAAACTTTTGTTTCTATCTATATTTACTTTATTTTCGTTCGTTTTATAGTCATCGTCTGATCGCAAATTTTTGTTCCTATCTATATTATGTTTGTTTCGTTAATTTTATAATCATCATCTTATAGCAAAATTTTGTTTCTACCTATATTTTGTTGATTTTCTTTTATTTTAAAATTATTATTAGATCTTAATATCTTGTTCCTGGCGATGCTATTATCATTTTCTATTTTTTTGTAAATATCATTTTCTCTGATATATTTGATCCTATCAATATTATTTTTTTTTCTTTTTCTTTATATTTATCATTTGATCTTAATTTTTTAATTCTAATAATATTCAATTTATTTTCTCTCGTTTTGAAATGAATGTTTAAACGTTGTATTAATTTTCTTTTTCGGTCATTTTTATTTTCTTTTTTTTTTTAAATTGAAGATCTAATCTTTTGTTATTACTGTATTTTTTTAATCGATTACGAAGATTTATTATATAATTTTTTTTATTTACATGTTGTTTATTATTTATTCTTCTTAATTTTAAAATTTTATTTTTTTTTCTTCACTCTTTTTGGTCTTTAATTTTGGCATTACAAATGATAAATTTTAATAAAATAAATAAAAAAAAATTTATAAAATTTACAAAATAAAAAAGAAAATTATTTAAATATAAAAAAAGAAAATAAACAAATTAGAAAATTTTTATATTATTTTAAATTAATTAAATTGTATAAAAAGTATAACTTATTTGGCATATTCCGTTGATGGTTCGCCAACATATAAGTCGTAAATCGTTATAGATGAAATACCTGCATTAAAAAATATATATATTAATAAATATAAGATAATATTAATGAATTTTAAATTTCAATAGAATATATATTATATAGATTTATTATAACTTGATGTGGTTTTTTGGATAGTAAAGCATGTTTTACTGACATAACGGCAGTGATGCGATAATTAGTATCTTATGTAACATTGTACTTATACACTGATAGACAAAAATTATTTCAGATAAAGTCGGTGCGTTAAAAGAAAAATATAAAATTTACTTCAAGTAATTCGCCGTATGGTAGTCCAATCAAATTTTGCATGTTCATTTCAAATCGACAAATCACAATCATTAGAGGTGACAATATCAAGTCAATCTCTTTTTTTGTCTGGGAACATGTCCATTTGAAATCGAACAAAGAAATTAATTAGAGTTGACAAATATCAACTACATTTTTTTGTGTATAAGATTGAGTAACAATTTTAGTAATGTAATAATAATCTGGATACGAGGATGACCTCATGGTCTTACATAAGTCGATGAGAGTTTGTTTTGTTTGTCTTAACATAACATCTTACAATTTCGTTACCATTATGTTTACAGACAAAAAAAAGGGTCGGCGTAGCACATTACGTGACTATAGAAATGAAGAGTTAAAAGAACGGCGGCCCGGTTGCAAATTATCAAATCTTCAGCTGGTTTTCACCTGGATTTCCACCTAAATTATCACGTAAATTTTCACCTAAAATTCGTATAAAATTCATGTGAAGCCCATGTGAGATCTATCCAAATTTTATATAATTTTCTAGTGGATTCCACGTGTCAAAATTCCAAAACTGTCACATGAATTTTATGTGAAATTCACATCGTTTCACCCGATATTCACGTGACCTTCACCGGAGATCAATTCTATTTTTGTTATCGTGTTATCCTTTATACAGCTTAATTTCCCGTGAATTACAGGAATTTTTTTTGTTAACTTCACGTAGGTTTCTGGTGATAGTCATGTGAGTTTTAGGTTCAATTCAAGTGAAGAGACCGTTAGGCGGAGGTGATATTAACCTGTAAACCATGTGAAATGCATCCGGAAAAGGAGAACAAGAGAACAAAGCCATAATTAATTTCTGGTGACATTCACGTGAATTTCGGGTGGAAATCACGTAAGTTTTAGGTTAAATTCACATGATTATTCATCTGATTTTTCATCTGATTTTTCACCTAAACAAGTGCAGTAACTGACAGTGTAGTCCGCTAGGCGGCGCTACATAAATACATACGTAACACGCGGGTAAACCGGAACCGTCCGGATGTATAGGAAAGTGCGCATCGTAAGGGTGGGCGGGCGGGCTTCATCCAGCCACACCGAATTAACGTACTGTGACGTTACAATATATACATAATATATAACGTAGTAATTTAGGTAAAAAATTAGATGAAAAATTAGGTGAATTTAACTTAAAACTTACGTGATTTTCACCCGAAATTCACGTGAATATCACCAGAAATTAATTATGGCTTTGTTCTCCTGTTCTCCTTTTCCGGCTGCATTTCACGTGGTTTACAGGTTAATTTCACCTACGCCTAACGGTCTTTTCAGTTGAATTGAACCTAAAATTCACATGATTATCAGCAGAAATCCACATGAAGTTCACAACAAAATTTCCAAAAAATCACGTGAAAGTCAGCAGGATAAAGGATGACACGATAAGAAAGGTATAATTTATTCCTGGTGAAGTTCACGTGAATATCGGGTGAAACGACGTGAATTTCACATAAAATTCATGTGACGTTTCTTGAATTTTGCCATGTGGAAGCCGCTATAAAATCACATAAAATTTGGTTAGATCTTTCATTTGTTTTCAACTGAATTTTAGGTGAGTTTTAAATGAAAATTCAGGTGATAATTCAGGTGGAAATCCAGTTGAAAACCAGCAGAATATTTGCAACCGGGGGGGGGGTGACTTCAAATCTAACAGGGAAGGAGAACTAACAGTTTAGTACCTGTTCTCGGTGAATAAGGTTATAGACCTTTGTTCAGCAAATGATTGTCTTTGTCAACTTTAGAACATGGGACTAACGGTTTATCTGGTCTGCCGTTGTCTGATGTCATGAATGCAATAGGTCTACGAGGAAGAACATCACAATCTGCCTTTACTGAAGGCGACGTTATTTCTGGTACAAAGGCAAGCGAAAGACAATGAATTAGATGTAGCTGACATCGAGAGCATGTTCTGGAGAACGCCTACGGTCGCGAAGCGATTTAAATCTTTTTTAAACAAAAAAAAATTCTTCCTAATAGAATATTTGTGATAGTAGAAAAAAAAATTTGGAGAAAATGTGTTAAGAATGTTGTTTAGCACGTTTGAAATAAAAATAAAATATTTTTAAGAAATCATGATCTACTCCACTGATTTTAACTACAGAGGAATCCTTTTTTTTACATTTTGATTTGACAGTTGGGAGTAGTAAGTGTACCACTATAGCGAGACAGATAGGTATCAGGCTATACTTCCGGTGTCATCTTCAAGTGGGCACTTGACTGAAGTGTTTATATAAACATATCTTATCTTAAGTGTTTGTTTATATAAACAGTAGCAAAACAGTAGCAAAACAGTAGTTAATTAGTGTTTATTTATATAAACAATGATTAATAGCCTATTGTTAATGAGCTACTGTTAAAGTACCCACTTGATGGCGCCGTAACCTGATACCTCTGGGCGCGCTATAGCGGTCAGTGATGCCTGCTGGTGCGCTATACCAGTCATGGCGCCCCCCACTCCTTCAGCTTGAGCGCGCTAGAGGGGGCGGACTACGCTATATCCGTCACGCGTGTGCTGCTAGCTGACTGAGCGCGGGACTGTGGTGGCTGTTGCGGGACTACACTATATCGGGCACGCGTGTGCTCTCTTCGGGCGGTGTGAGTGTACTGCTGTGCGCGTTTGTTTGCGTGCCGGTTGGCAAGAGTGGGGAGTTTTGGTGTATGAGAGAGATGAGTAAACGCTCGCTTGTGTGGATGGGGGAAAAGTACACTATAGTTATACAAAGCAAGGGATATGCTTGCAGGTAGCAGCGCGTTTAATCGTATTTTTCTAGTCATGTGTGTGAAAAAAGGGGAAACTCGATTATTATTTTTTTCAAGGAGTGGATTGGATAATTTACTGGACGAATGTGAGGTCGATAAATGAAAACAATTGTTTTGGTAAAAATCATACACCCCATTTTATTAACACACCATACATGCATACACACACATTTACATAAGTAACACATAATAGTGTGTGCAGACACTAAGAAATTTATTTTTGTTGTCGCGGTCGGTGGAGAATGTCGCGCGTAGTGGGCTGTCTGGCATAGTGTAGTATCTTTGAGCCTTCCTTTCTTTGGTTGTAATTAGTTTTTAATGGTGGTGGTGACTAGCTGTATCTGGAGTAGCCTTCTTTTTTGGGGAAAGAGTGGGTGTTGGTGGACAAAGATCTAAAACGGGCAGAATCTTTATCCGTGGAGGAATGGTCTTTTTTATCGACGAGAGGTTGTTTGTCTTCCGGCTTGCCGGTTGGTTTGCTGAATGATGCTGGCCCATGATGTTGTCTCGATGAGGATCGCAGTCCTACTGTTTTATCGCAGTGTTGCGCTTTACTTATATTTATGCGGTGGGTGATGGGCATGATGATGATGATGATGACGACGACGATGACGACGACGACGACGACGACGGCGACGGCGACGACGGCGACGACGACGACGACGACGACGGCGACGGCGACGGCGACGACGGCGACGACGACGCCGACGACGACGACGACGCAAGTGAGGAAAGGTTCGTACAAGTGAAAAACCAAATGTGACAATAATGTGCATTTATTGGATGCTTTCGTGTACTTCTTTTTCCAGAATGTGTAAATACAGAGTGCGTAGTTCTAAAAACAATCTATTTACGTCGGTTTCTCTAAATTTTGAATAACTTAGCGATTGTTCACATTAGATTTTAAATTTTCTTTTAGTTCGTCGCATATTTTTAGATAAGTTATACCGTCAAAAAATGAGTGTATTATATTTTCGTCGTTTTTTTCACGAATGTGTATTTTAATATTATTAATAATTATCTCTACCACCGAATTAACAAATACCGCGATATTTTCTAGTTGTTTGAATCTAAAATTTATACACTCGCGTAATTTTTTCAAGTGCGCAAATGTCTTTAACTGCATCACAATACTTGGTAAAATGTCGATCTTTCTCTTCTTTTTGGGCGGTTCGTCGTCGTGGGTGGCGGTGATGGCGGTGGTGGTGGTGCTGGCGGTATCATCGTCGTCGTGGATTACGCCGTGAGTGACACAGGGACTGCGTCCATCGATGGTATCCCAGTCCTGCGCCTCGTGTTCATAGCAGTTCGAGAAATCGGGTGGTGTAATTTCCCGACTATGGTTGACGGATACGGCTTTTGAGCTGTAGCAGGCCATTAATGAAATGTCGTGAGCGGGTAGGATGATTTTTCTAGGTGTTCGATTCTCGTTGATCAGATATTCTTGAATGGTGACAAAATGTTCCGTGAATTTTTTCCAGCTAGGTTTGTCCATAGTGACGTATTTGTGAGGTGAAACACCGCCGCCAAATTGAATAACAGGGCGAAACTGCTTGCCGAAGTATTGTAAGCCAAGATAGGCAAGCTTTGAGTGCGATTTATTGAGAGCGTAGCTCGTGTTGAATATCAGAGTGTGCGGAATATTCTCTTGATTCATTTTAACACTCTTTACGCGTACTTTTAATAAAAAATATTGTCGGCAACGCCCGAGATGCTGATGATCATGTGTTTTTTAGAGAGCGCGGTTCGTACTTTCTTTTTAAGAAAATACTGCTTGACGGTAGAGATGTGGTGCTTTCAGCTGTCGCGCTTCTACTATAGTATTCCGCCCGCGATGCCCTATGGTTCTTTATACACGTACGAGCGTGTACCTCCCTCTGCTCCTTTGTGCAGTGGGTGGTGGTAAACCTTGAGCCAATGACAGGGCGCTACGTATACATGCTGTTGGAGCGTGGTGGTGGGGGAAGTCATTGTGGGAAAAATTATTCTCAAAGAGAACGATATCTTTGTTTTGAAAATATTTATCGATAAGCGCGATTTTAACGGTGCCTTTGATAAATCGATGCATATCGTAGTTCAAGAGGTATTTTATTACACGTGAGTTTATCGGTTTTAGGCACCTACGTGTAGATAAGTTTTGTACAAGAGAGAAACGCGATCTATTCTCAAAGAGAAAGATATCTTTGTTTTGAAAATATTTATCGATAAGCGAGATTTTAACGTTTGCTTTGATAAATCGATGCATATTGTAGTTCAAGAGGTATTTTATTACGCTTGAGTATTCGGTAACAGCGGAAATGAATTCATCAATTTTAGTCACGTACGTGTAGATAAGTTTTGTACAAGAGAGAAACGCGATCTATTCTCAAAGAGAAAGATATCTTTGTTTTGAAAATATTTATCGATAAGCGAGATTTTAACGTTGGCTTTGATAAATAGATGCATATCGTAGTTCAAGAGGTATTTTATTACGCTTGAGTATTCGGTAACAGCGGAAATGAATTCATCAATTTTAGTCACGTACGTGTAGATACGTTTTGTTCAATAGAGAGAAACGCGATCAGTGCGTGAATATCGATAACTATTCCAAGAAAAGTCAGGGCTAGACTTGTAAGCAACGCGTTTCATCGTATTTTTAGTCATGTGTGTGTGAACAAAAATGAAACTCGACTATTATTTTTTTCAAGGAGTGGCTTGGATAATTTACTGGAAGAGTATGGGTTCGATAAATGAAAGAAGTCGTTTTGGTAAAAAATTTTAATCGATCGATCAGATTATTATTAAGAAAAAACTTACATAGTAAAAATACACAAAAACTTACAAACTATGATTACATAAATTTTTGAAGCAGCGCGTACAACCGAGACTAATTACTTACAAACTAAAATTGAATGTTTTTTCTCCAGGGATATTAAATTAAAGGTTAAAAGATGCTCTGCAACTTTTTCTTGTTCCACACGAGTCGCTTGTAATTTCTTCCGAGTCGGTCGAGATGCCAGCGCGACTTAGGTCCCAGACAGTAGCTGTCAAAGTAGATGCCTCTTGCATGGCGATCTATGTAGAATGCCACCCAATGAGATCCAGGTTTATCCGACGTGTCGATATTAGTCACGATGACTGTGGGAAGGCTCAAGCGCCATGGTATATGATAGGCGGCGTAGACTCCGATCGAATTAGCAGCGAGTACACTGATGGCTCGTGTTATTTCTTGGGTGTTCATTCTTGAGACAATGATGCAGAATCTCCGCCAGCTGTGAAGTATATGTTGTAACTATTCGAATCGTTGCTATTTGTATCTTTTGCCTCATAGTCATCATCGTCCGATTTCTCTGCAATCCGCAGAGTTTTTTTCTTCTCCTTGCTGTGGTACTCGTGAAGCGCTGAAAAATACATTTCACTATTCACCTTTTCCTTCGAAGCATGCTGCCATTCTTCGGGTAGTAGCGAGCGTAGCCATTTCTTTATTTGATTAGCCTTGTATAAGCCACATAATTCTTTTTTCTTTTTCTGCGAATGTGTGGCGCACACGGTGTTTTTTGGAAAAATACTGTTGAACTTTCCAAATGTTGGAGAAGCGTATTTCTCCAAGTTAGATATGCAGCGCCCGTTCTCCTCACCGCGTACGTAAATTCTTCTCACCCCTCGGGCGATATTGTAGAGATGTCGATGCAACTGGCGAAGGCTCACTTCCCCCTCGAACCAATGAACCACACAGTAAGTATTGGTCTGTTTAACCTCATCCGGCAAGTCATCGAAGCTGCAGGGCGGTTGTACTATCCAGTGATCCGTAATTTTTTTCTACAGGCAAATGATTGCCACCTCCTTTGGCAAAAATTTTTTTTCGGTATTACGGAAGCCTTGAATATCTATTACGTAGTCCATGCTCTTTGGAACGCGCGCGCGCAAAAGTGCGGGTATGCTGACGGGTGCGAGAGAAAAAACGAAGTGACGCGAGATGGCACAGAGCGTACGTCGTTAGCGCTCGCTCTACTTTTACGCCCCCCACTTTTACGCCCCCGCCGAGACTGGCGCCACCTGTAGTGCTGACGTCAGCATTTAGGTACTGAAATCCGATAAAATGTGTCGAGTGGAGTCGATTTCCAGAATGTTATCGTATTCGACATAAACAATGCAGTTTATCGTAGTTCCGGTACGGCTTCGAAGCCTACTTCTATACGCATGCTACCAGACCGTACGAGATGCCAGTGTGTGTGACAGTGAGCCGATAAGTCTGATGTGAGATCGAAAGCTGTGAGAAAATAGCCCTGTGAATAATTGGTTCTGTTTATGCCGAGACCCTCGTTGAGGAAATGTATACCGGTGCCCGAGTAGAGTGTTCGAAAGGCTTCGATAAACGATGCATTGTTCCCGGTAAAGTGCGGCTGTAATGGTTTGCTCGGAATTTGAACCCCATCGCCGTAGAGGGAGAGGTAATTTATGTCGAAGTGTTGAAAGTTGATAGGATTAAGGCGTCGATTTCCGATGAACGCTCTGTTATCTACGAAACCGATGATTACGCGTTTCGGCAGTTGGCCTAGAATTGCATTATCGATGCTGTCGCCGTGTATACCTGCATGAAGCGCGAAAGTTTTGATTTCGACGCGCGTTATGGGATACTTGGCAGTTGCCTTGGCCAATGTATTGGCGTTCGCGATTAAAATACCAGGGTTTATTTTGACGCGGCGAATAATGAGCGTAGCTTCTTTTATCCTTATGCCAAATTGCCCCTCGTCTGTGCTGTCCATCAGACAAAAGGCTTCTTTGCTCCGCACTAGGCGCACGCGCATTTCGACACCATTGATAAGCATTTTATCTTGATTAAACAAGTCGCAGTGCAGATGGCCAATCATATCGAATGTCTTTCCGCCGAGCGTATAGTTTTGACGATTGACAAGTCCCTTGTTAGAGCCCACTCCTTGATTTTGCGGGGTGGCCTCGAAGCAAGCCGGTGTGTCATCGTACCAGAGACTAGCCGTCAGATGAGACTCTTTGGCTGTCGGCGAATAATTCAACAGCGACTCGATGTAAGCTCTGTAGGGATACGCGTTGTTCGGCGGCGAGACAAGTTTTTGATTGAGAAAAATATCGATTTTATTGAACATTGAGTGAAGAAGGTTGTTTACGGTCGCGACTTTTAAATTCACGTCGGGATCGGCGACCGGCAATATCTGTGTCTTTACGTACAGCATGGTATGCGCGAGATCGATGTAATGCTCGCTGGCGCTGGGTACGACAAATTCGATCGGGGCATCGCCTTCATCGCTGATCGATGACACAGGCTTATAGTTCAGAAAACTGCTGCCTTCGATCGAAGTTTGAGTCGCGGGGAGCGTAAAAACGTCCAGCTCGCTCGACATGCACTCTAACGAGTGCGAGTGTAAGAAAGACATTTTTTTTCTATTTACTTTGGCCCGAAAATATCGCTAACGCTTCGAAAAGTCGGTGTTTTGCGTTTTTTTCTACCTCCTTTGCGTGATTTTCGTCCTCCTGCTGCTGCCGGTGCTTTTATGGCCCTCTTGTGTTTGGTGTGTGCGATGCGAACAGCGCTGCGTGACTTTCGCGACTGACGCCGCCGTTTGTCGCGTTTGGTTGTTTTATCGCCTGAACCTTTCATAACTTCTGCTATTTTCTCGGCCGCTTTACGCTTGAGATTTCGACCGGATTCTCGGGCCCTCGTTTTTACAGCCTCCTTGAAACTGCTACTTGTGTTGGCAACGTCGTCGAGAACTTTTATACCTGCGCGCAGCGTCTCCTTACCTACTGCCCTAGCGCCGCTCGTGACATATGGCAGAATGCGTCGAAAGAGGCCACCTAGCCACGCGCCTACACCTCGGCCCCTCTCAAATGGCGAGCCGGCAAAAACGTTTCTCACGCCGCCACCCCCGATCTGTTCGTCGTAATAGCGAGTATAATGGGCTATGTTAGCGATTGCACCTAAAGTGTAGCGTTACCGTCAATGTACCATACTCGAATGGTATACGCCGCCCGTGCTGATCTCTTATATCTATAATAACATTATTAAAATTGTGATAGAGAACCGGTATGTCTGAGCGGGTGCAAAGCGCTGGACAGTGCTGCATCCTTATCTGAATTTAAAGGTATCCATGGAAACTATGCGCAAGAGTGCCGCTTGGGTATCCCCCACTGTGTAGGGTTCACATATATCTGTGTAAACGTACAACTGGTCGGGAATTGCTCGAGAGAGCGATGCAGGTCTCGCAGCGACTATGTCCCTTTTACCCTCGTTGTTTAGAGTGGTAAAAGGTATTTTTTGTTTTTCCGGTGTGTCATCCAAGCCAAATATACGTCGCATTTTTTCGTTGAAATGAGTCTCGTGTAGCTGCGAGCAGTCGCACTTGCGTCTTATCGCGTAATAGCCGCGACGTGTTTTAACGGGTTCGAGAATTTGATGACGATAGGTTTCATTTGAGCTGTTTATCCCGTCCGCCAGCTCAAAGAGTGAGTCATAAATTCCAACGGGTATAATACAATATTTTTCCTCCACGAGTTGCGCGTCGTCGTCGTACGTGGAAAACTTGTAGAAGGCGTCCTCCTCTTGAAAATGTACGACGCTTTATGGTACGTGTATTTCCACCAACCCGACGAACCATTCGCCGTGTAATTTGATCTCGCGCGGTAAGTGTGTCTGCGCCTGCGCAGCGTTGTAGATGTCAACATTGGCGGGGCGCATCCGCGTGCCGCTGTGTAGAGAATGATTGTACGCGTGGACAATTTTTTGTAAAACGTCGATATATCGTTTGGTGTTTTGGTGGGAAAAATATCGCCACATTCGCTCGCGCAGTGTCCTGTTGAGACGCTCAACGACCGCTGCCTTGATATCGGAATTCCTGGCGACGCGAAAGTCAATTCCCCGCCGGTCAAGAAGTTTTTGAAACGCTGCACCGGTAAATTCTTTGCCTCGATCGGTCTGCACGCACAAGGGTAAACGTGGTTGTGCTCTGTCGATAATGCTTTCGAATGCGTCGGCAACATTGCGCGCCGTTTTATCCATCAATGGTTCAACCCACGCAAACTTATCGAGTACATCGATGACTACGAGGATGTAGCAGTGACCGTTGTTATAATCCTTTATCGATGTGAGTTGCAGTAAATCACACTCCCACACGTCGTCGACGTTGCTCACTCTGTAGGTGAGCCGTGGAAAGCGTCTTTCTATCGGGTGATGAAGCGTGTACTCGTCTTGATTGCTCATCCAGTCGTAAATTTTTTTCTTCTTCGCCTTTGTGCTGGCTGCGTTCAAACGTAGGAGATTCCGTGCGCCCGCGTAGCCCGCCTCGTGGTCGAGGTCGTAGTACTGCTTTTCGTAAGCCATTGCTCTCACGCCAGGTCAAATTTGAGCCAGTTTTTCTTCACTTGTCTGACGAGCTTTTTATTGCGGGTGAGAATCGGCGAGCGCGTCGAGACGTCTGCTGTAGATGACTGCTGCTGCTGCGCTGGCAAGCGCCGCTTGGCTGTTAGTATTGGTCCTATTTTCAGAACTTTTGGATTTCCGATCAAATCGGTGGGCGTGTCGCTCGCTTTGAGAAATTTCGCAAATTCGTAACAGCCAACGGGCGCCTCGTCCTCTCCTGCTGCTGTCTTTTTCTTTTTCTGCAGGGCGTCGAGCAGTAACTCTGCTATGTTTGTGCGAGGTATGACACGGCCATCGATGCTCACAGTTCCTGTATTGTCCCATTTCAGGCGACTGTGCACTCTTGTTTTCCAGATATGTAGCATGCACCGTGCTTTGGGTGCGTGTATTTTTGGCAAGCTCTCGAGTATAGCTTACTCGCTGAGCGGTCCGAGCGCCTCCTCTATTTCGTCGATTTCGCGCTTCGTCTCGCGCTCCGTCGTTCGTTCGTTGTCTCGGAAAAAAAGATAGCGGCGTAAAATCTGTAGATAATTTATACATTTTTCGTAATCATCACGTGCCGTTTTTGAGCGTAGAACCTCATACATTTCAGCGTCTAATCGTAAAAAATGATCACCCTGTGTTTGTAAACTTTTTTCTCCCGACTCTTTTGGCTGCGTTGTATCGGCTGGAGTGGATGACGTCATCGCATGCTGTGTAGGTTGAAACGTGTCCTCTGGTACGATTATCATCTTGCGTGCCCGTTCCATCTTATCGCGTGGCGCCGCCACCGATCCAAATATTTTTGAGATTAACGTTCCGAGTATTGGGGCGAGCAAGAGCGGTAAAAATGACCCGCCACTCTGAACAATCGATCGTTTCTTTGTGCACCAATCGATGTTTCCCCGGTGTACGTCACTGAGCTTTCTAAGTGTGTGTTTATGACTGCGCAATCACCTCTTGTGGGTATCGCTCAATTTTACGACCCCTTGTAAAACGTTCAACGCACACTCGCATATGCACTTGACGAGTGGTTTGTCGGCCGTGCGCGCGATAGCCGCTCGATGTTTCTTATCGCCGTGAAAGAGTGCACTGAGGAGCGCGAGATTTTTCTTGGAAAAATGTTTACCGCATGGGTGTATTCCCGGCGGCGGGCTCCGATGCGACTGCCCGCTGCCATAGTTTTTGTCCAACTGACGCGCGGCTCCATTGTTTTTAGAGCTATGTCGATTCTACCACTCGCCCAACTGCTCTCATCTGTATGTGCGGGATCCGTGGCGCTGGCGACGTGTCGGTGCGGGTGCGGCTTTCATCAGCTTATACCGCCGCACCCGCACCGACACGTCGCCAGCGCCACGGATCCCCCACATACAGATGAGAGCAGTTGGGCGAGTGGTAGAACCGACTTAGCTCTAAAAACAACGGAGCTTTCCACGTACGACGACGACGCGCAAATCGTGGAGGAAAAATATTGTAATATACCCGTTGGAATTTATGACTCACTCTTTGAGCTGGCGGACGGGATGAACAGCTCAAATGAAACCTATCGGCATCAAATTCTCGAACCCGTTAAAACACGTCGCGGCTATTACGTGATAAGACGCAAGTGCGACTGCTCGCAGCTACACGAGACTCATTTCAACGAAAAAATGCGACGTATATTTGGCTCGATGACACACCGGAAAAACAAAAAATACCTTTTACCACTCTAAACGACGAGGGTAAAAGGGACATAGTCGCCGCGAGACCTGCATCGCTCTCTCGAGCAATTCCCGACCAGTTTTACGTTTATACAGACATATGCGAACCCTACACAGTGGGGGATACCCAAGCGGCACTCTTGCGCATAGTTTCCATGGATACCTTTAAATTCAGATAAGGATGCAGCACTGTCCAGCGCTTTGCACCCGCTCAGTACATACCGGTTCTCTATCACAATTTTAATAATGATATTATAGATATAAGAGATCAGCACGGGCGGCGCATACCATTCAAGTATGGTACGTTGACGGTAACGCTACACTTTAGGCGCAATCGCTAACATGGCGCATTATAATCGCTATTACGACGAACAGATCGGGGGTGGCGGCGTGAGAAACGTTTTTGCCGGCTCGCCATTTCAGAGGGGCCGAGGTGTAGGCGCGTGGCTAGGTGGCCTCTTTCGACGCATTCTGCCATATGTCACGAGCGGCGCTAGGGCAGTAGGTAAGGAGACGCTGCGCGCAGGTATAAAAGTTCTCGACGACGTTGCCAACACAGGTAGCAGTTTCAAGGAGGCTGTAAAAACGAGGGCCCGAGAATCCGGTCGAAATCTCAAGCGTAAAGCGGCCGAGAAAATAGCAGAAGTTATGAAAGGTTCAGGCGATAAAATAACCAAACGCATCAAACGGCGGCGTCAGTCGCGAAAGTCACGCAGCGCTGTTTGCATCGCACACACCAAACACAAGAGGGCCATAAAAGCACCGGCAGCAGCAGGCAGACGGAAATCACGCAAAGGAGGTAGAAAAAAAAGCAAAACACCGACTTTTCGAAGCGTTAGCGATATTTTCGGGCCAAAGTAAATAGAAAAAATGTCTTTCTTACACTGGCACTCGTCAGAGTGCATGTCGAGCGAGCTGGACCTTTTTACGCTCCCCGCGACTCAAACTTCTATCGAAGGCAGCAGTTTTCTGAACGATAAGCCTGTGTCATCGATCAGCGATGAAGGCGATGCCCCGATCGATTTTGTCGTACCCAGCGCCAGCGAGCATTACATCGATCTCGCGCATACCATGCTGTACGTAAAGACACAGATATTACCGGTCGCCGATCCCGAGACGTGAATTTAAAAGTCGCGTCCGTAAAGAACCTTCTTCACTCAATGTTCAATCAAATCGATATTTTTCTCAATCAAAAATTTGTCTCGCCGCCGAACAACGCGTATCACTACAGAGCTTACATCGAGTCACTGTTGAGTTATTCGCCGACAGCCAAAGAGTCTCATCTGACGGCTAGTCTCTGGTACGATGACACACCGGCTTGCTTCGAGGCCACCCCGCAAAATCAAGGAGTGGGCTCTAACAAGGGACTCGTCAATCGTCAAAACTATACGCTCTGCGGAAAGACATTCGATATGATTGGCCATCTCCACTGCGACTTGTTTAATCAAGATAAAATGCTTATCAATGGTGTCGAAATGGGCGTGCGCCTAGTGCGGAGCAAAGACGCCTTTTGTCTGATGGACAGCACAGACGAGGGTCAATTTGGCATAAGGGTAAAAGAAGCTACGCTCATTATTCGCCGCGTGAAAATAAACCCCGGTATTTTAATCGCACACGCCAATACATTGGCCAACGCAACTGCCAAGTATCCCATAACGCGCGTCGAAATCAAAACTTTCACGCTTCACACCGGTATACACGGCGACAGCATCGATAATGCAATTCTAGGCCAACTGCCGAAACGCGTAATCATCGGTTTCGTAGATAACAGAGCGTTCAACGGAAATCGACGCACAGTGGGAAAAAATGGACAATATTCTTGTGACAACTCAATTCTCAACGAAACTTCACCAAAATTGGTATACGTATTCAGAGGATACTACAGAACAACCTCTCACTGCGAAAATCATGTTTTTGTATTCATAAAAATTTTGAGGTTAGGTACGGAACTTATAACGATATTTATACAGGCTAAATGATTGATAAATGATAAACATAAATACATAAATCTTAAACCCAACAAAGCCAATCCCACAAAACCCATAAACCCTAAACCCATAAACCCTAAACCCATAAACCCTAAACCCATAGACCCTAAACCCATAGACCCTAAACCCATAATCCCTAAACCCATAAACTCTAAACCCATAAACCCTAAACCCATAAACGCTAAACCCATAAACCCTAAACCCATAAACCCTAAACCCATAAACCCTAAACCCATAAACCCTAAACCCATAAACCCTAAACCCATAAACCCTAAACCCATAAACCCTAAACCCATAAACCCGAAACCCATAAACCCTAAACCCATAAACCCTAAACCCATAAACCCTAAACCCATAAACCCTAAACCCATAAACCCTAAACCCATAAACCCTAAACCCATAAACCCTAAACCCATAAACCCTAAACCCATAAACCCTAAACCCATAAACCCTAAACCCATAAACCCATAAACCATAAACCCTAAACCCATAAACCCTAAACCCATAAACCCTAAACCCATAAACCCACAAACCCTAAACCCACAAACCCTAAACCCATAAACCCTAAACCCATAAACCCTAAACCCTAAACCCATAAACCCTAAACCCATAAACCTTAAACCCATAAACCCTAAACCTATGAACCCAGAACCCACAAACTTTTACGTATCTAAAGTACATAAAATAGATGATAGAGTTAGAATTTTTCCGTTAAAAATATATAATCGCCGCTATTTATTTTTGGGCAATATTATTGTAATTTTCGCAGTGACACATTATTCTCTAGAAGATTAAGAGTATTTAAAAATAAAAATTATCAAGATTTGTCAGAAACTGAGCTGTCACAAGAATTTTGTCCATTTTTTCCCACTGTGCGACACCTTAATCCTTTCAGCTTTCAACACTTCGACATAAATTACCTCTCCCTCTACGTCGATGGGGTTCAAATTCCGAGCAAACCATTACAGCCGCACTTTACCGGGAACAATGCATCGTTTATCGAAGCCTTTCAAACACTCTATTCGGGCACCGGTATACATTTCCTCAACGAGGGTCTCGGCATAAACAGAACCAATTATTCACAGGGCTATTTTCTCACAGATTTCGATCTCACGCCTGACTTATCGGCTCACTGTCACACACACTGGAATCTCGTGCGGTCTGGTAGCGTGCGTATAGAAGTAGGCTTCGAAGTCGCACCGGCAACTACGATAAACTGCATTGTTTATGCCGAATACGATAACATTCTCGAAATCGACACCACTCGACAAATTTTATCGGATTTCAGTGCCTAAATGCTGACGTCAGCACTACAGGTGGCGCCAGTCTCAGCGGGGGCGTAAAAGTAGAGCGAGCGCTAACGACGTAGGCTCTGTGCCATCTCGCGTCACTTCATTTTTTCTCTCGCACCCGTCAGCATACCCGCACTTTTGCGCGCGCGCGTTCCAAGCAGTATGGACTACGTAATAGGTATTCAAGGCTTCCGTGATGCCGAAAAAAAATTTTTGCCAAAGGAGGTGGCGCAATCATTTGCCTGCAGAAAAAAATTACGGATCACTGGATAGTACAACCGCCCTGCAGCTTCGATGACTTGCCGGATGAGGTTAAACATATCAATACTTACTGTGCGGTTGACATTCACGGACTTCATTGGTTCGAGGGGGAAGTGAGCCTTCGCCAGTTGCATCGACATCTCTACAATATCGCCCGAGGGGCGAGAAGAATTTACGTACGCGGTGAGGAGAAGGCCCGCTACATCGAAACACTACCTGGGCGCTGCATATGTAACTTGGAGAAATACGCTTCTCCAACATTTGGAACGTTCAACAGTATTTTTCCAAAAAACACCGTGTGCGCCACACATTCGCAGAAGAAGAAAAAAGAATTTTGTGCCTTATACAAGGCTAATCAAATAAAGAAATGGCTACGCTCGCTACTACCCGAAGAATGGCAGCATGCTTCGAAGGAAAAGGTGAATAGTGAAATGTATTTTTCAGCGCTTCACGAGTACCACAGCAAGGAGAAGAAAAAAACTCTGCGGATTGCAGAGAAATCGGACGATGATGACTACGAGGCAAAAGATACAAATAGCAACGATTCGAATAGTTACAACATATACTTCACAGCTGGCGGAGACTCTGCATCATTGTCTCAAGAATGAACACCCGAGAAATAACACAAGCCATCAGTGGACTCGCTGCTAATTCGATCGGAGTCTACGCCGCTGATCATACACCATGGCGCTTGAGCCTTCCCGCAGCCATCGTGACTAATATCGACACTTCGGATAAACCCGGATCTAATTGGGTGGCATTCTACATAGATCGTCATGCAAGAGGCATCTACTTTGACAGCTACGGTTTGGTACCTAAGTCGCGCTGGCATCTCGACCGACTCGGAAGAAATTGCAAGCGATTCGTGTAGAACAAGAAAAAGTTGCAGAGCATCGATTCGAAAGTCTGCGGTGAATATTGTATTATGTTTCTGTATTTTATGTGTAGCGGGCGTAGTTTACGCACTTTTTGTCAAGTCTTTACGCGCGATTCTCATGCGAACGACAAATTAGTTGCCAAGTTTTGTAAAAATGTCAGGAGAAAAGGCCACGGTCAAAAACTAAGAAAACAAAAAAAAATTCGTCGCGTGAACAATTTTCCGCGGACAACTTCCACAGGGGCAGGATTTTGTATGCAATCGTGTAAACCAATGTCACAATGATGATGGCCCCGTTCTTTGTACTAATGTATGATGTTAATTTTAATGATTTTTCTTCTTTGTGTGTATGAATAGTTTGTAGGCTTTTCTATGCGCTTTGTACTTTTAACCTTTAATTTAATATCCCTGGAGAAAAAACATTCAATTTTAGTTTGTAAGTAATCAGTCTCGGTTTTACGCGCTGCTTCAAAAATTTATGTAATCATAGTTTGTAAGTGTTGTGTATTTTTACTATGTAAGTTTTTTTTTAATAATAATCTGATCGATCGATTAAAATTTTTTACCAAAACGACTTCTTTCATTTATCGAACCCACACTCTTCCAGTAAATTATCCAATCCACTCCTTGAAAAAAATAATAGTCGAGTTTCATTTTTGTTCACACACATATGACTAAAAACACGATGAAACGCGTTGCTTGCAAGTCTAGCCCTGACTTTTCTTGGAATAGTTATCGATATTTACGCACTGATCACGTTTCTCTCTATTGAATAAAACTTATCTACACGTACGTGACTAAAATTGATGAATTCATTTCCGCTGTTACCGAATACTCAAGCGTAATAAAATACCTCTTGAACTACGATATGCATCGATTTATCAAAGCCAACGTCAAAATCTCGCTTATCGATAAATATTTTCAAAACAAAGATATCTTTCTCTTTGAGAATAGATCGCGTTTCTTTCTTGTACAAAACTTATCTACACGTACGTGCCTAAAACCGATAAACTCATGCGTAATAAAATACCTCTTGAACTACGATATGCATCGATTTATCAAAGGCACCGTTAAAATCGCGCTTATCGATAAATATTTTCAAAACAAAGATATCTTTCTCTTTGAGAATAATTTTTCCCACAATGACTTCCCCCACCACCACGCTCCAACAGCATGTATACGTAGCGCTCTGTCATTGGCTAAAGGTTTACCACCACCCACTGCACAAAGGAGCAGAGGGAGGTACACGCTCGTACGTCTATAAAGAACCATAGGGCATCGCGGGCGGAATACTATAGTAGAAGCGCGACAGCTGAAAGCACCACATCTCTACCGTCAAGCAGTATTTTCTTAAAAAGAAAGTACGAACCGCGCTCTCTAAAAAACACATGATGATCAGCATCTCGGGCGTTGCCGACAGTATTTTTTATTAAAAGTACGCGTAAAGAGTGTTAAAATGAATCAAGAGTATATTCCGCACACACTGATATTCAACACGAGCTACGCTCTCAATAAATCGCACTCAAAGCTTGTCTATCTTGGCTTACAATACTTCGGCAAGCAGTTTCGCCCTGTTATTCAATTTGGCGGCGGTGTTTCACCTCACAAATACGTCACTATGGACAAACCTAGCTAGGAAAAATTCACGGAACATTTTGTCACCATTCAAGAATATCTGATCAACGAGAATCGAACACCTAGAAAAATCATCCTACCCGCTCACGACATTTCATTGATGGCCTGCTACAGCTCAAAAGCCGTATCCGTCAACCATAGTCGGGAAATTACACCACCTGATTTCTCGAGCTGATATGAACACGAAGCGCAGGATTGGGATACCGTCGATGGGCGCAGTCCCTGCGTCACTCACGGCGTAATCCACGACAACGATGATACCGCCAGCACCACCACCACCGCCATCACCGACGATGACGAACCGCCAAAAAAGAAGAGAAAGGTCGACATTTTACCAAGTATTGTGATGCAGTTAAAGACATTTGCGCACTTGAAAAAATTACGCGAGTGTATAAATTTTATATCCAAACAACTAGAAAATATCGCGGTATTTGTTAATTCAGTGGTAGAGATAATTATTAATAATATTAAAATACACATTCGTGAAAAAAACGACGAAAATATACTACACTCATTTTTTGACGGTATTACTTTTCTAAAAATATTCGACGAACTAAAAGAAAATTTAAAATCTAATGTGAACAAACGCTTAAGTTATTCAAACTTTAGAGAAACCGACATAAATAGATTGTTTTTAGAACTACGCACTCTGTATTTACACATTCTGGAAAAAGAAATACACGAAAGCATCCAATAAATACACATTATTGTCACATTTGCTTTTTCACTTGTACAAACCTTTCCTCACTTGCGTCATCATCATCATCATCATCATCATCATCATCATCATGCCCATCACCCATCCCATAAATATAAGTAAAGCGCAACACTGCGATAAAACAGTAGGACTGCGATCCTCATCGAGACAACATCATGGGCCCTCCGTTCAGCAAACCAATCGGCAAGCCGGAAGACAAACAACCTCTCGTCGATAAAAAAGACCATTCCTCCACGGATAAAGATTCTGCCGGTTTTAAATCTTTTTCCACCAACACCCACTCTTTCCCCAAAAAAGAAGGCTACTCCAGATACAGCTAGTCACCACCACCATTAAAAACTAATAACAACCAAAGAAAGGAAGGCTCAAAGATACTACACTATGCCAGACAGCCCACTACGCGCGACATTCTCCACCGACCGCGACAACAAAACTGTAAAATTTCTTAGTGTCTGCGTACACTATTGTGTGTTACTTATGTAAATGTGTGTGTATGCATGTATGGTGTGTTATTAAAATGGGGTGTATGATTTTTACCAAAACAATTATTTTCATTTATCGACCTCACATTCGTCCAGTAAATTATCCAATCCACTCCTTGAAAAAAATAATAATCGCGTTTCCCCTTTTTTCACACACATGACTAGAAAAATACGATTAAACGCGCTGCTACCTGCAAGCATATCCCTTGCTTTGTATAGCTATAGAGTACTTATCCCCCATCCACACAAGCGAGCGCTTACTCATCTCTCTCACACACCAAAACTCTCCACTCTTGCCAAGCGGCACGCATACACAAACGCGCACAGCAGTACGCTCACACCGCCCGGAGAGAGCACACGCGTGCCCGATATAGTGTAGTCCCGCAACAGCCACCACAGTCCCGCGCTCAGTCAGCTAGCAGCACACGCGTGACGGGTATAGCGTAGTCCGCCCCCTCCAGCGCGCTCAAGCTAAAGGACTGGGGGGCGCCATGACTGGTATAGCGCACCAGCAGGCATCACTGACCGCTATAGCGCGCCCAGAGGTATCAGGTTACGGCGCCATCAACTGGGTACTTTAACAGTAGCTCATTAACAATAGGCTATTAATCATTGTTTATATAAATAAACACTAATTAACTACTGTTTTGCTACTGTTTTGCTACTGTTTATATAAACAAACACTTAAGATAAGAGATGTTTATATAAACACTTCAGTCAAGTGCCCACTTCAAGATGACACCGGAAGTGTAACCTGATACCTATCTGTCTCGCTATAGTGGTACACTTACTACTGTTGGGGTCAGTAGTCTATTTTTAACATTATACGATTCTTTTAAATGGCGAGTACGAAAATACAACTTCGCGATCTTTCGCAGGGAGAGAAATTTGTACTTTCGGACGGATAGGCACAAAAATAGTATACGCAAATCGGACGGGAAGTAGAGTATCACATTCGCGTGTTTGCCGTACGCAGCTTCGACTCGGTCGGAAAACATAAACGCGAATGTAATATCATACTTCACAGCATAGTTACATAATATACTATACCGAATTTTTTTTTTCAAATATTGCTTAAAGTGATATTATATATCACTAAGTGATATAAATCAGAAATAATCTCACATCTATCCATTGCATAAGTATTAAAATATAGCAAATTGATAATTGCACTCGATGATATACTGTACGGTGAAATACTCGACTAGTTATGTCAATGATATGCGTGACAGGAATTAATCTAAACGTACTATAAAATATCGTACGACAATAATTGATTTATCGGAACTAGTATGCAAACATAATATTTTGTTAAAGTTGTAATTTACGCAATGTGTGTCAAAAATAAATCAATTGTGAAGTAGAATGATTAATTAAAATATGGTTTCAATTAATAAAATTCAATATTGTAATAAAAAATTGATATTTTTCCACACCACCTTGCGGTAAATATCTTGGTGCGTTTTTTTTTAAAGTTGTATCCCCAGTAGGCCTAATTCACTGTTCTATTAAACGAAAAAATTGAATTTGACAAAAAAATTAATTTAATATGTGGATATGTTACAGAAAATATGAAATTTTAGATTTTCAAATTTTTAAAGATTGAAAGTGTTTGAAAAATTGTATAAAAATTGAAACATTGAATTTTTGATATCAAAAACGTATTAGTGAAAATAAATAAGTGCATTCTTTAAAAAGAGAAATATTAAAAATCATTTAGTTATAGGAAACTTTAACATTGATTTATTACAGTCTGTAAATACTAGTCAAGAATTTCTCTGCAACTTCTTAGACAAAGGTTTTTTTCCTGATTTCGTGGGCATTACAAGGCCACCGGTAGGAAACTGTGAAGGATCCTGTATTGATAATATTTTCATTATAACTAATAGCCTTAATACATAAACATATAAATTAAAACACTCTTTAACAGATCATTACCCCATTTTCATTGCTATAAATAAAATGAAAACACAAAGTAAGGCACCCACTATCATACTAGATTACAAAAAATTAAGAAACACAGCTAAGACAATAGATTGGAATGACACTATTACAATACGTGATCCTAATATAGTTACTGATAAAATGTTGAGAGAAATAAAACATTGCACTGAATTGACAAAAATAAAAAAGAGGGAAAATAAACGAAAAGGACGGAAAAATTGGATTATAGATGCTATTACAAAATCATGTGAAACCAAAGAATTTTTATATAACTTATGGAAAATTGATCTAAATAATAATCAACTCAAATTACAGTATAAAACTTACGCAAAAATTCTAAATAAAGTAATTACAGATGCCAAAATCAAATATGAAATAAATTTAGTTAATGCAAGCGACCAAAAGCAATTATGGAAAATTATAAATACAAAAATAGGAAAACATACAAATGAAAATAGTATCATAAGTTATATGAAAATTGATAATAACAAAATTACAGACAAAGCTGAAGTAGCTAAATATATGAATAGATATTTTTGTGAAATAGGTAGAAAATTAAGTGAAAATATCGTTAAACCTCCAAATGCAGAACTTAGACTGCCCGATATGAATGCAAATTCTATTTTTCTTACGCCAACAACTGCTGGTGAAGTACTAAGTATAATAAACACATTAAAATTAAAAAATGGAGGTGTTGACAGAATCAATTCAAAAACGTTGAAAGTAATCGGTAACCTTATTGCTTAACCTCTGGCACATATCTTTAATTCATGTATTGAGAAAGCCATATGGCCAGATGTACTAAAAAAGGCGGAAGTAGTGCCGATACATAAATCGGGTGAAAAACATAACGTTTCTAATTATAGGCCTATTTCACTGATATCAAATGTTGCGAAAATACTTGAGAGGATAGTTTATAACTTTTCTGGATTTAGCAAAGGCTTTTGATACAGTAGATCATAAAATCTTAATCGATAAAATACATTGTATTGGAATTAGAGGTCAGGCTCTGACTTTACTTACAAGTTATCTTAATAACAGATATCAAGCAGTCAAAATAGATGGTATTGAAAGTGATGATTTATTAATAAATACAGGTGTTCCTCAAGGCACGATCCTTGGAGCACTGCTTTTTATACTGTATATCAATGATATCTTGAAAGAGATTCCCATGGAATCAATATTGTCATATGCTGATGACACTGCTATAATAGCCACAGGCGAAAATTGGAGTAAAGCAGAAGAAAATATGAATAAGTTTTTGCTAGTAATCCATAAGTGGTTAACAGTAAATAAGTTATCTTTAAACGTCGGAAAGACTGTTTGTATGACGTATGGCAACTATACTGATAGTATTCCAACTGAAATAAATGTTAAGATCCAAGATAAAATATAGCGAGAATAGAAAATTACAAATATTTGGGAATATTCTTTGATTGCAACTTGAAGTGGGATAAACACATAGAATACTTAATAAATAAAACAAAATATTTAGTATATGTTTTTTATAAAATTGCCAAATCAATGTCGACAGAGACACTACGAATGATCTATTATGCTTTTTTCCATAGTAAACTATGGTATACTAGCTTGGAGAGGAACGTACAATAATAATCGTGATCTGGTACAAAATTTGCAAAAAAAAATTTTTTTAATTATTAATACAAATAAGTTTATCATACAGGATAATCCTCTAAATTTAGAACAGCTATTTACTTTCGAATCTATAAGATTTCACTACTATGATCTCAAAATGAAATACCTCACATCATCTAGTGTGAAAAGAAATAAGAGCCTAATCGTACCTAAAAATAGATTGAGAATTAGTGGCAAAAATAATTATAAAAGAGCCATTATAACATTTAACTCTCTACCAAACGAACTAACATTTTTAGATATCGACATAATACCCCATAAGAAAATTATAAAAGCATGGATAAAGAATACCTATTAAGCAATGGAAACTGTTTAACTTTAATTTCTTTGATATATACAAATAAGTTTTATTATAAATTGTGGAATAGCATGGAGCATTTGCTAATATACATATTGTTAAAAATTGAAAATTTTATATTTAGTTCTAAGTTTAGTTTTTAAGTTTTTTTTTGTACATCTTTGCCAGACCTGCATACAGATAACTGTGTTTATCTCTGCAGAGTTTATTGGAGTTAATTTTACTCTGTATTTTCTTACTGGTTTGAATAAATAAATAAAATTAAAAAAAAATTGAATGCCAGTTAAAATTAATGAACAACCAATATTACAAATAATAATACCAGAGAGTTTACAAAATAATTATTATTAATACTTTAAAAAAAAATATTGATTCTAAAAAAAAACGCAATTAATAATGAATTTAGAATTTATATGTTGTCACGGGGTGGTTATTTGGGCTAAGACGCGTTTCACCTGCACGTCTTAGCGGTTCAACTCCGGGTCCTCCGGTTCAACTGTCGGAGACCCAATAGCGAGATTAGGCAGCGGACTCTACAACGACGTGCAATACTAAACCTAATCTGGTTACTTACCGTGCAACACGCAAGTCGGAGACTCGCGCTTTATTTCTGCCAGGGATTCGAACTCCTCGCCGGATCCCTGGTTCGTGTGCCAGCTGCTCAGATGTAAACGATACGTTTTCACTAACGTAACGACCGCGGAGGCGGCGGGGAACGGGGAATGACTAAGGTCGCGAAATAATAACTCGAGTGGTTAAAGTTAATAATAAAGGCTATTGTTTATTGAATAAAGAAGTTGAGGTTTGGTAAAAGAGCAGTAATAAATCATAATCTTAATATAGTAACTGAAAACCCACAAAAAACGGATAAACAATTTAAATCAAGAGTAGCCATAGAACAAAAGGAATTTTTAAAGAAAATGTTGGAAAATACGAATGAAAAACAAAACTCAACTCCCGTAATTCATGAGGATTGTGAACAAGTAGTACAAGTAAACGAGAAAACTGAAAATTTTCAAATTGAGGATGAAATGGAAAAATCATCTTGTTTAATATCTTATGAATCCGAGTGAATCAATAAAAATGAAGTAAATATAAAATCGGAAATAACAGTTTACGATGACGTTACAAAAATTTTAAATACCATTCCAATATTAGAGACAGAAGGAAAAGATTTACAACAGAAAATGCTAAATGAAATTTTACCAGAAAATATAAATCATTTACATTATGAGAAAATTTTGGAAAATAACGAAAATAATATTAAGTCATTAATAAATAATATTAATATTGCTTTTGAAAATAATGACCAAACAATCGATTTTGAGGAAATCGGATCAACAGATTATAAACAATTTTTGACGCTAATAAAGAAAAAGATTGAAGTAGATTTAGAAGAATATAATAAACTTTATGAAAATGAAAAAGAATATAACTTTATTTCTTATGAAATAGACAATTTGCCTGAAGGTTTTCAAATAACAGAAGACTAACATAGACGAAAATGAGATTTTAAATTTAGGATCAATAAATCTTATAGAAAAAGAGGATTCAACACAAGATCTACAAGAGGTTAATCGAGAAGAAAAGTTATTAGAAAAAATAAATTCTCAAAATTTACCTGAAAATAGTAAAACAATGATTAGAGATCTAGTATTAAAAACTAAAGATATATTTTGGCTAGAAGGGGATAGTTTAGGATCATGCAACCTAGAACAACATGAGATAAATTTAACCGACGATAAACCTGTACATGTAAAACAATTCCCTCTACCCCACAAATTAAAAGAAATCGCAATAGAAGAAACTCAAAAATTAATAACAAATGACCTAGTTAGAAACTCAAAAGGTGCTTTTAATGCTCCAGTATGGATTGTAGCGAAAAAACAGCTAGCAGACGGAAAAAAACGGTGGCGTTTAGTAATAGATTATATAAAACTAAACGAAAAGACGGTTCCAGATCCATATTTACTCCCAAATATTACAGAAATATTGGATCAATTAGGAAAAACTAAATTCTATCACGTTATACATTTAAAATCGGGTTTTCACCAAATTCCTATGAAACCAAGCGATATACATAAAACTGCATTTAGCATAAATCCTTTGGGACGCTTTGAATTTTGCGTATTGCCTTTCGGATTGAGAAATTCACCAAGTACATTTCAAAGAGTTCTAAATACAGTTTTAGGCGATTTTATCGGTAAAATATGCTTTGTGTTCATCGACGATATAATCATTTTTGGCGAAACTATGACAGAAGCAAACGAAAGATTTAATACAGTCGCACAAAAATTACGGGAAGCAAACTTAACATTAGAACCGAAAAAATGTGAATTCCTAAAAAAAGAAGTATGTTATTTAGGTCATATTATAAGTGAATACGGAATAAAACCTGACCCAAAGAAAGTAGAAGCAGTAAAAAATTCCCTACGCCTAAAAATGTTAAAAAAACTAGGGAATTTCTAGGACTTTCAGGTTATTATAGAATATTTATAAAAAATTATGGAAAAATAACAAAACCCTTAAATATATTACTAGAAAAGGATGTGAAGTTTCATTGGGAAAAAAAACCAACAAAAAGCTTTTGAGGAAATTAAAAAATTATTATGTTACAGCACCAATTTTAAAATATCCACGTTTTGACGAGCCATTCATCATTACAACGGATGCTTCAAATTTTGCTTTAGGTGCAGTTCTGTCGCAAGGCGAAATTGGCAAAGACCCAGCGATAGCTTACGCATCGCGAAGTTTGTAGAAAACTAAAATTGTCAGATTATGAATTTGATATCGTACACTGAAAAAAAATTGGTGCGTCGGCTGCCGTCTGTGGCTCTCAGCTCCCCGTGTTTACAGGACGTCTGACGCCCCGTCGTCTTTGCTCGTATACCGCTCCCTTCCGCGCGACTGCACCGCACACGCGGCGTACGAATTGTCCAAAGCAAGCAGTGTAACAGACTCGTGAGGCAGTGCGCGCTCGTGCGCGGACGCGTGGTGGCATTAGACTGCGCAACATCTTTGAAGCTCAACCAGGCTGCCTTCTCGATATCATTCATACTTTTAACAAAATCTTCGTCCCTGAACATTTTGCGAATTTGAGGTCCATCAAAGATACCTTCCTTCAATTTAACCAGAGTTACATTCTTAAAGATGCTTTCTAAGTATCTGAAGCAGCGCCCTTCTTTATCGGGAGCTTTAACAAATTGTTTTATCAGTCCTAATTTGATATGTAGAGGAGGTAAAAAAATTTTGCTAGGATCCACAAGAGGACGCTTGATGGTATTGCTGGAACCTGGAGTAAGTGATGGCCTCGCTGGCCATACTTTTACATTATAGTGTTTGCTCTATCTCGACTGTTAAACATGCATAAATAGCATGGGTACTTGGTAAAACCTGATTGTTGACCTAGTATCTTGGTCAATATTTTCAGATCTCCGCAAATTAACCATTCGTGCTCACTATACTTTATTTTATTTAAAACCTTTTCGATGTTACAGTATCCTTCTTTGAGTTGAGTTGAATGGGCCAATGGCAACTGAGTCAGCACGTTCGTATTGTGAAGAAGAACTGCCTTTAGGCTTCCCATGGATGAATCAATGAATAACCTCCATTCTTCTGGCTTGTATAAATTTGGTTGTAAGTCATCAATAAGTCCTTGTACATCCGTACAGTACACTAAGTCAGATTCGCCAGTGAAGTATTTCCGAAACGCTTCTTCTCGGTTTCGATATAATGTGACGTTTATACCCTGTTCTAATGCGTTATAAGACTTCAATTGTGAGGCCATTAATTCAGCTGCATCTTTCGCTAATCCTGCATTCCTAAACATGTCATTCAGTTGAGCTTGAGAGATCTTTTTTTGGCTTTTCTCTCTACCGACCGGAATGTACTCCTCATCACTGAAGACAGTTCTTCTTCACTCTTGTCAGTTTCACTTTCGTTCACTTACATTCGTCATGCAAGAGTAACAGTCACTTTTGTCCAATGGTTTTTTCCAAATAGCTGGTTTTAGAAATTTTAATTTACTTTTACCTTCAGTTTTTTCAATTTATCTAACATTTTGTATCAATTAGCACATATAATGTGCGGAACCCAGGTCGAATTTTGCTACGATATCTCTACTCCAAAGCATGCTTTGAATAAATCTTCAACTCTTTCAGTAATATGCTTCTTATGTTTTTCCACACGTATTCCGCACAAATGTAGCAATAACTGTCGGAATCACCTTCACAGTTGTGATCAACCTGTTGGTTAGATCCCGAAGGAATGTCAATTTTATCGAAATTAGTTTTAGTACCCATAAATTCATTGAAAAACACGCACGATACAACTCCTGTCCCGATCGCAGGTGAGTCCGCCGTCCCCAGGCCTAAGTACGAGGGCTTTCCGACTTTGACGAGGACAGTGTCAACTCGTCGGACACACTACGGCATCATCCTCGCGTTCTAGCGTTCCCCTGCAGGACAGCGCGACTCACTGGCTTCGTTACCACGGAAGATTGGAAGCGAATCATTCTACACATCCCTTTCGGGAAGTTGTTATCGTTCCAGTGTCTT